>CM067217.1:99821757-100027207 GCA_034190945.1 Octodonta nipae
TAAATACTCAGAATTATTTATAAAAGGTAATTAAAAAATGTTAGTTATACATCTTGTAACGAGTATGCATATTTTGTGATATAGATCCATAGGAATCATTGTAAATTGCCAGGAAAACATAAAAATCCATGCTAGACATCTAAAACAATATTAATTAGTAAAAACACATGCAATTACAACAGTACAAAATAAATTAGGAAGCAAAGTATCATATAAACAACTTTCAGAAAAAGTAAAATGTCAATAATTTTCAAAGTTATGAAAAAAAAATAAAAGAAAATTCTTCCATGAACATTAGAGATGATAAGGAAAAGATTATTATAACTTAAATTTCAATCAATAAAGAATTTGCGGTAAAGTTGTTTAGATCATAATGAAAGTTGAATGACCTTGAATACTTATACTTATTATTCGAGCAACTAGAAGCGAAAGCAGAAGGCTACGAGAAATATGCGAAGCGACCTGAAGAGGGAAGATGTAACTCTGTCGAAACGTCGTCAATTTACCATCGATCCCGGCAGGGATCAGTTATCAACTACGCGGATGAATTCTCTGAAACCACCTAAAACATATATATATATATATATATATATATATATATATATATATATATATATGTATATATATGGGTCAAAATATTACTTTTTTCCCAAACGGTCCGCAGTGGGTCCTCGATTTTTTTTTTTTAAATTATGTTGATGTAGTCTGCAAAAATAGACCTTCCTGAAAGTTTGAGCCTTTGAAATATTTTTTTCAAGCTTTTAAACCGTCAAAAATAGGAATTTCTTAGGTATTTTTGGCTCATATTGATGCGCTTGCCAATAAGAGCCTATTTGAGATTTTTTAACGTATGAAAAACAGAATGAAAGGTTTTTTCATGAATATAAAATAATTTCATACAAAGAAAAAATATTGATAATCTCAAATTCTAAGTTTTTTATGTTTCTCGCATTTTTCAAGATTTTATAGTGGTGTAATTTAGATAAACAAATATGATTTTTAATGTCAATATTTTTTCTGTAAACTGTGTAAATAGATCTTTTATTTTTCTACATGCAAGTCCAAATCGATTAAAAATCGCAGAAGATACAGATACACATTAATGTCACGTCACATGAGCTCACTTGGCATGGCATGTCACGGCACGCTCGAAATATCTGCAATACAATTTACACATGCTTTTAAATCAGCTAGAAGTACACTATGGTCACGTCACGAAACGTCACCCCATGTAGCTCACGGCAAGTTATACATGACAACGTAAGTTCGTTTCTGCTAATTTACATTTTCGGCACGCGTGACATAGAGAAGCTAGTGTCGCCTCTTTTGGGATTTTTTTGTGTTTATGTGTCAGACCGAGATATTTGAAAACAAGTTATTTGATTTAATTTTACTAAAAGGGAAATACTTTTTTATTATTGATTTCCTTTATAATATTTACAAATTTAATACATAAATATTAATGTATACATTACTATAGCAGCTATTAATAACACAATTAAGTGATAAATTATCACTGATAATGGCTGTAAACAAAGTTAAAAACAGGTTTACTAAAGGTACACTTTGAGCCACGCGACCGAGACAAGCGACAGCGACAGGAGGTTGCGACACGCGACACGCCTGCCTTCTATGCAATTATATGAAGAACATTTGAAGCGCGAGACAAAGACGCGCGACCGCGACGGGAGACAAGAGACCACTTTGTTGCGACTGCTTCCGAAGCAGTAGTGTCGCTTGTCCCGTCTAGTTTTGCGCTTAAAAACTGACGGATTTAAAATTTTCTTGTGAAGAAGTCAATCTTCTGATTCATTTAATCGCAGGAATAGATCATAATCATATAAAGACGTAAGCGTAAATGATAAGTGATTACTAATTAATAGAGAATAAAAATCTTCTGCATTATCTAGTACAATCAACGGATTTGTTTCACAATTACTTCTTCAAGAAATTTTGAACTTGCTTCGACGTCACTTTAATAATAATAATAGTTTATTTTGCATATTAAAAATTTATTATATACAGTATGGTAAGTATATTAAAAAAGTAGGTATAAATTTAATAAAATACAAAAAAATTAAAATGCAAAATTAGTTCACCAAAACAGTAAAAACTGATACAAAGTGGACATCCTATCACTTAAAGTCATTACAGTTTCTTAATAGATCACAAATAATAATGATAGTAGACCCCGTGTGGTGCCGGCTTAGAATAGCATCACGGTATCTACCGCCTGTCGTATGAGGCGACTAAAGGGGCAGCTGTCCGCTGACCTACTACCTAGCTTTCCTTCCTTCTCCACAACCCGCACGGGATGTTCTGGTTTAAATCATTTCATCTGGGAAGTGACAACCCCACGGGTCCAAGTTACCTGGGCCACCAGGGTCAATTGGTGACACCACCCATGAAAATGGAGCTACGGACTAGATGCCTCGGAAAAGAGCCGCTGCCTGGGGATCGCCAGGGCATGTCTGGAGCCGGCGCTGAACATGACAGCATGCGGGACGTCGGTGGCTGAGGAGACGGGTCCCTGCCGTCCAAAGAGCTACAGCCCAAGAACCAGAAGAACCACAACAACACTCAGCAATACAGTCACAACAACAACGTGACCATCACCAATGGAGTCAAATGAGAACGAGAACTCCACCCGCAGAAAGCAGCCAGCGCTCACTCAAGCGGGACTGAAAAGACAGCGCATGAAATGTACTGGCGCCATGAATGAATTTATAATGAGCATGTTTTACAGAATTACGAACCTTGGCCTGGACAAGACTGGACTGACAGTGAGATGGAGAAAACATCACATCTCAGCAGTGTCTGGACAGTCTACGACAAAAGCTCTCCGTCTACACAAGGCGATTGAGAAGGTACAAAACCAGTAACCAACGAAAACTAGACAACACACTTTTCCGAAAATCAGAAAAAGGTTTTTATAGAAAACTTAACAACATAAATAATAATGAAGCCCCTAGTTATCCCAGTAAAACAGACATCGAGGAATTCTGGAAAACATAGCTTTCCACAACAATCTCCTATAACTCCAGAGATAGCTAGATTAATGAGGAGGAGGCTGCATCTCAGAACTGTGATGCCATGCAACACCAACCATTTACAACGGAAGACACATCCAACATCATGAAGCACCTCCATAACTGCAAAGCTCCAGGACCAGATAGTGTATAAAATTACTGGATAAAGAAACTGTACGCAACATCGTGCATTAATCATCGCATTTTCAAACATTGTGAGCTGAACAACATAATTACTCAACAAAAGCGATGCGCGAAAAATTCGATGGGCTGCAAAGAACAAGTGATAATTGATTCCGTTGTCTGCAAACAAGCCCACGCCAAACGCCGAAATCTCTTCATGGCATATGTGGACTACAAAAAGGCCTTAGATTCAGTTCCACATGAATGGCTCATTAAGGTACTGAAACTCTATAAAGTGAATAATTATATTATTAACTTTTTAGAATATGCCTTGTCCACCTGGCAAACCAAAATCTCACTGACTGAAGCCAACTGTTCGATACAAACTGACCCCATTTCAATCAGAAGCGGTATATTCCAGGGAGACTCTCTTAGCCCGCTGTGGTTCTGCCTTGCCATGAACCCTCTCTCAAACAAACTGAACTCGACTAACTTTGGGTTCAGTCTCAAACACAACGTACAAGCATTAAAGATAAACCATTTGTTATACATGGACGACTTAAAGTTGATGGCAGCTACGAAACAACAACTACATGATATGCTTAAAATAGTAGAAGGGTTCTCTAGTGATATCCATATGAAATTTGGCCTAGACAAATGCCGAATTATTAATATAGTTAAAGGCAAAATACAGCAGGGGCACTTCGAAATGGGATATGGCACCTCAATTGAATCTATGGGGGAAGGTCATACTTATAAATACCTTGGAATGAAGCAGGCTCAACGTATTGATCACTTGACTATGAAAAAGGACGTAACAGCAGAGTTTTATAGAAGGGTAAGACGACTGTTGAAAACCAAATTAAACAGTAAAAATCTGTTTCGGGCTATTAACACCTATGCGTGTTCAGTGCTCAGTTACTCTTTCGGTATAGTTAATTGGTGCAAGACTGACATTGAACAATTACAACGAAAAGTTGGAGTTTTACTAACAAAAGCTCAAAATCACCATCCAAAAAGCTCTGTCGAACGTACAACTTTGCCTGTATGAAGGAGGAAGAGGATTGACAGACCTAAGCAAACAATTAGATCAACAAATTTTTATTTTGCGTAGTCATTTCCAGAAACTCGCAGCATTTTCTGATCCGCACAGAGTCATGTGCCAGGTTGATGACTCAACACCACTGCGATTGACACAACATGTCCCATTACACTACCAGACCACAGATCAGAAACTGCTGAAATGGAAAGAGAAGCCCTTTCATGGAAGACATATAAATAACGTCAACCAAGATTATGTCGACAGTGCAGGGTCGAACTACTGGTTGATCTCTGGTCATATGTTTCCTGAAACGGAAGGCTTTATATTGGCAATCCAAGATCATGTAATTCCAACTAAGAACTACCTAAAGTACATCGTTAAAAACCCTTCTATTGACAACGACAGATGCAGGTACGGTTGCCAAACATCTGAATCTATCCAGCATATCACAGGAGGTTGTCAAGCGTTCGCTGCAACTGAATACAAAGAATGACACGATGCTGTGGCAAAAATTCTTCACCAGGAACTAGCACTGAAACTTAAATTATCACAGTCGGTAAGATTACCATACTATAAATACAAACCAGAATCTGTTTTAGAAAATAACAACTACAAGCTGTACTGGAACTGCACGATATTGACCGATCGGACTGTTGCTCACAATAGACCAGATATAGTTTTGGTAGATAAAGTATCTCGGAAAACAACTTTAATTGACATAGCAATTCCTAACAACAATAATATAAATATCAAACAGGCTGAGAAAATAACCAAATATAGGGATCAGGAATTTCAAATAAAAACTCAGTGGGACATGAACAACACAAGAACTGTACCTTGTTATGTCAAAGGCAGGACTAGTCCCGAAACATCTATTAAACAATTTAAAATACCTCGGTCTGGACGAACAAACAAACAAACAAATGCAAAATGCCGTCCTGTTAGGAACAGCCCGGACGGTCAGGAAATTCATGGGAAAGTGCCGCCACAACTCCAACCACGGGCCTGAAAACCTGGCAAGGGCTCACACAGAGCTAAACCTTTTTGATATCTAGGATATCTGAGGTTTATTGAATTTTCCCCTAAAGGCACTCATAGCGTACCTTAGAGGGAGTGTGATGCCAGACATTGTCAAGTCGGGACATGATAGTAGTTTATTTCGCACATTAAGAAAATGTTGAAATACAATGTGGTAGGTATAAGCATAATTAAAAAGCAGGTATAAATACAAATATAGTAAAGATGCAAAATTAGAGTGTCGAAATAATAAAAACTGATACGAAATAGAGGCCCCATCACTCATTTTTGAGTTCCACAAATTGGAATACTGTTCAGTTACCTAGTGACTCTTGGGGAGTAGGCAGATTGAGGCCCCGAGTTCGATCTAAACTCTGAAACTCTTTTTCACTTTTGTCTCTTGTTAATGGCTCCAAAGCAGGAGTCGAAACGTCGAGTATATAAAAAATTCAGGCGCGGTTCTCATCTTGTTCATAGTAAGGACCGCGGAAGCCTCTCAGAACATATATATATATATATATATATATATATATATATATATAATAAAAAAGTTAAAATACATTTGGAAAATATAGACAAAGAATGCAGATTAGAGAGGGAGAAAAAGAGAGAGAGAGATAAGAATAAAAATTTCAAATTGAATTGTACCTTAAATCAGATAAAAAAGAAGATTGATTGCACACGGTTTCAAAACGGTTTTTATTTTAAGTCAGCTGAAGTCGGTTCTTTTTTAAATATAAATTATAATTTTGGCTAAATTACAAAAATTGCGTTTTTGGCAATTTTTTTTCCTCTCTTTTTTTTTCACGTAGAGTCTTTGTAAACCCAAATAAGCTACAACTGGTCCGATGTGTCTTTTTTTTCTTGTTCATATTAATGAGACCTTCAAACTTGGCATATATTTTGAAAATAATTCGTCCTTTAGGAGCTAACGTGAGGGCTTATTCTGACTCATTTAGATACTAATATGTTCAAAAGTTTTTTTGCTAAGTATAGATCAATAAAATAGAGTAAAAAGCTTCAGTTTAAGATGTTGTAGAGGTTTGAAGGAGTTTAGGCGCCAAAGTTATAGTATGAAACAAAAAAACAAAAAATGGAAGTACCAAAAACTGTGATTGTCTCGTGTTCATGAAAATTGTTATTTTCCGATTTCTTTTTATGTCGACAATCCGTCTAAAACAAATACATTTTTAATTCTCTTTATATAAACGCATATTAATTATTAAGTACATTTTAGTTTTTTTCATTAAATACACCAATTATTCATATTTGTATTATTGTACTGTAGCAGGACAGACCTTAACCCAACAGTTTTCAAATTCGGTTACAGGTAAACATGGTATGTTTTCCAGGTCTTAGCAAGGATTAATATTTTCTGTTAGTCTTCTTATGCTTATAGACCGTCAGCTAGTTTTGTTCTCATTTGTTCCTCGAAGGGGTTTGAAAATTGGGTTATTGCTCAATATAATGCAGCGAAATTTGCGGGAAATCCACGTGGCTAACAATGGAAAAACTCGAGTTTCATTTTCCGGAAACAAGATATAATTTTTTCGCGTCTGCCGTGTTTCTTCCCTGCTGACCAAATGAGTTCTATGATCCAGCCAAGTATTACAATATGATAGACATAAGTGTCGCATGTAATCAGAGGGTTGATATAAGCACGTGACCCTGTCAACAGGGACGAAACATAGCAGACGCGAGAACATTGGATCAAAACATTTTGTTTTCGGAAAATGAATCTCAAATTTTTTCATTGTTAGTCACGCGGATTTCTTGCCAATTTCGCTCCATTAATTTGAGCAATAACACAATTTTCAAACCCCTTCGAGGAACAAGCGAGACCAAAGTGGACCAAAATCTGTCACCAGCTGACGGTCTATAAGTATAACGAGACTAACAGACAATAATAATCCTTGCTATCTTGTTTACCTGCAACCGAATTTGAAAACTGTTAGGTTGTCTGCTCTGCTACAGTACTATAGTACAAATATGAAAAATTGTTCCCTTTATTTAAAAAAATGTACTTAACAATTAATATAATAAAGAACCTAGCACTCTATTACGTTATAAGAAATTTCATATTTTACCAAAAAATTAACTAGATTTTTCAAAAAATATCTGGAGAGGAAAAGTTGCAATTTATTTTTGCGTTTATACAAAGATAATTAAAAATGTATTTGTTTGTACCTAAACTCCTCCAAACCTCTACAACATCTGAAACTGAAGCTTTTTTACTCTATTTTATAGATCTATACTTAGCAAAAAAACTTTAGAACATATTAGTACCTAAATGAGTCAGAATAAGCCCTCACGTTAGCTCCTAAAGGACGAATTATTTTCAAAATATACGCCAAGTTTGAAAGCCTCGTTAATGTAAACAAGAAAAAAAAAGACATCAGACCTATTAAAGCTTGTTTGGATTTACAAAGACTGTATGTGAAAAAAATGAGGGAAATAAATAATAGAACATGTCCAAAAATGCTTGAGAAAATTGCCAAAAATGCAATTTTTGTAATTTATCTAAAACTAGCGTACCCGACAGACGTTGTTCTGTCCCATGTAAACTTTTAAAAATTAGCTGTAACAATATAATCTGAACGCCATCTATCAGACGTAACTGAAACTAAAGCACACTCTTGAACATTTGACACAGCGACTACAGCGCAGTCTGCCGGATTCTATGTAAGTTTTGCTAACATCAACAACCATTTTTAAATAAATAATTTAACTAAAACAACAATATCTAGTTGGCTTTATTGTGAATCTAAACCATCCTCAAACCTCCTGGAATACACAAAAAATTTCATCAAAATCGGTCCAGCCGTTTAGGAGGAGTTCAATGACTAACACACGTACAGAAGATTTATATATATATATATATATATATATATATATATATATATATAAAGATTAAAACCGCTGTCCTATGATTTTTAATCGATTTAGACTTCCATATGCAAAAGATCTGGTTACACAGTTTACAGAAAAAAATATTGAAATTAAAAATCAGATTTTTTTATCTAAATTTACCCACTAAAAAATCTTGGGAAAATGCGAGAAACATAAAAAACAGGCTTCTAGTTACAAAAACATAGAATCTCAGGTTATCAATATTTTTTCTTTGCATAAAATGTTTTTAATTACTCATGAAAAAACCTTTCATTCTGTTTTTCATACGTTAAAAAATCTCAAATAGGCTCTTATTGGCAAGCGTATCAATATGAGCCAAAAATGTTTTTGACGGTTTAAAAGCTTGTAAAAAAAAATGAAAAAATATTTTAAAGGCTCAATCTTTCAGGAAGGTAAATTTTTGCAGTGAACATTAACAAATTTTGCGGACGATTTGGGAAAAAAGTAATATTTTTCACTAATATATATATATATATATATATATATATATATATATATATATATATATATATATATATATATATATATATATATATATATATATATATATATATATATATATATATATATATATAGGGTGAGTTTTTTTGAAGATCAGTATGGGGATCTCGGAAACTAGCGGAGATAGAGCAATGGTTAAATTGCGAAAAATTTGCAGTTTTACTGACCCAATTTAATGCCACTTTCGGATTTTTGTAAAAAGTCATGGCTTACTAGATATTTTGAAAAAACGAAATTCTGTCGAATTAGTCAAATCCCTCTAGCTCCTTTGTTTTTGATTTTATAAAAAAGTGTAAATATCAAAATTGAAGGGAATTGTATCCCGAATATGATTGTCATGTCCTCGTTGGCGTGACAGCTCTCGTTTTCGTGATATAACACAAACTTATCTTTTTTTTGAATGGAAACCATAGTTGGCTATGCCCTGAAAAAATCGGACATTTTTAGAGCTTTTCAACGATATAATACTCGATATAGTTATTCGTAAAAATAACGGAGTTATGGATGCTTTTCTCTCTTATTTACACTTTTAACGTAGGTAGCTTGAAAAAGATTATTTTCAATTTGACGTTTCCTCATTTGAGAGTAATTCAATTAGTAGAGCTGAACTGACAGTCGATATTGACAAGTTTTCGTGATAAAATGGAATATTCTAACGAAGAAAAACTGTATATGGTGGAATGTTATATCATATGCCATAAAAATTCAGTTCGTGCAGCTGATGAATACTTTCATAGATATTTTAATCGTCGTCAACCTGCTCTATATACATATAAGAGTGTTTACGATAGTTTACGCAGATATGGATCTTTTACTAAACCATCAAAGGAACGTAATCAAATTAACGAAGCAGCACAAATAAATGTTTTGGCAATGGTAAATCAAAATCCATCTACATCAACTCATGAGATTGCGGCAGAAGCTGGCACAAACCGCACAAGTTCCACCCGTACAAATTTTCAGTTTCTCAAACTTTGCATGCTGGTGACGAACATCGGCGTATTTTGTTTTGTACATGGTTTAGAGACATGTGCCACGGTATAATAAAAAGGTGGTGTAACGCCTATCCTATCGCAATGCTACGACTTGATTAAAAAAGAGGTTTTACTTGCGCTAATAACCGGCAGGGGCTCTGTGTGTCTGGTCCCATTTGCTCTCTTGTCATTGTGCCGTGATTGTGCCATTGTTGTCATCACAAAGCATCCTGAATAATTTGTGGTTGTCATTAATTGTTGTCTTTGGATATTTGATAGTATTTTTGGCTGCTTTAGTGCAGTGTTAGTATAATATATTTTACAGCACATTTTAAAAAATGGTTTGGCATTGTGCGGTACTGAATTGTAACATTCGAGAAAAAAATAATCCAGATAAATTAGCGGGCTTTCGTGTCCCAAAAGACTTTAAAAAAAGGTGAAAAATATACTGAATTGTGAAAGGAGCAGCACGCGTTTGCGAAAAACATCTTTCGCCACTTGATATTCGAAGTGGATGTTATCGTGAATACAATGGTGCGGTCGTTTTAAATGTGAGTATACATGTAATTTTTACATAAAAGTACCTTCAAGATTATGTATAAATAATAAAAACGCTTATTTGAACGATCGAACAATCTGAATGACTGAAAATAGATGTATAACTGTATAAGATGTATTTTGAGTCTTGAAAAACATTGAAAAGTTGTATAAAGTTTATTAAAGTTTTTTTTTGTAGGAATTAATATGTATTACTAGATTACATTTTGGATATTAATTTAAAAATGCCACTGAATTATTTCATTGTCAATACAAAAGAAAAATATTTAAATAGGAGCACTTCCAGCTTGTTAAAGTGAAGAAAGCAATATACAGAATGAAGTCCCACATGAAATTACTTAAATGAGTTAAATGCAGCAGTACAGATGTTGATGTTAGGATGCAAGACAGTATTGAGGTATGTTATTTTATAATCCAATTTCACTTCATTCATTCCAAATTCCTGGTGTCATGTAAATGTATTCATATTCCTGTAGTTTTGAATTCAGTAACAAAATGTACCAAAACCAAACACTCTTTCAATTTAATAGAAACACTAAAGTGACAAAAGATTATTTACACCTAATAGATTAATATTTCATTAGGAAACAAACAGTACTGAAGAAACTTATGATATGGATGAGAGAGGTTTAGATATTACAGTTAATAAAAATTTCAGTCTCACTAATGAAGATATGAGTCCAAGCACTTCAGAAACTAGAGATAATGAACATATGAACTCTGTTAATGAAGAAGATGTATACAAAATTTTAAGAACAAATCTTATGGAAGATAGTGCAACTATTGAGTTACCAAATATTGCTTGGTGTATTAATCGTAATCCAAAGTCAGGTGCTCTCCTTCTCTTGTATGCAGATGAACTAACAAATTTTTGACGATAATAAGTTAAAGGGTTTTGCAACTAAAATAGTAAGCTTAAAAATATTACATACTGATACAATTTTTGTTGCTTAATGCATTATAGATATTACACTATTTAAATTGTAGGTACAATGAAGAGATGATAAATTAATTGTTTGGTTCCAAGAGAAAAATGTTCAGCTGGGATGTAATGTAAACCCAAGCCGTATTGAAGAATTGGAACAGATCTTGTGCAAAGTAGATACTTACATTATTTGTGCTGGAGGACCACCTGTTACTGTATAAGCAGATACAATTGTACATGCTGCTGTTAAGGATAAATATGTTTGGAGACATAGAAAGTGTGCAATATTTCTAGAAAACAGAAATGTGTGCATTAATTGAAAGGATTCTGTATATTTTAGTTTGGGGGAAATATGTAAGAAATAAATAAGAACAATTTGGCTTCTTGCCCTTAAGCCCAAGAGCTAAATCAGCTTTATCAAGATTGAAATCTGAAAATTATAATTAAGCTCGAACACATTTTTATATCAAAATCATGAAATCTATTGACTAAATACTATTTCAATATACTTATAGACTGTGACTCATTGTGATTGGTGCCACTCATCTTAAATCTTTACATATTGATTAATTTTTGATGTGACTTTTATAGATTTATAAACAGAAAGTTTTGAACCTTAACACCAAACTATTATTTTTGCACTTGATGCGCGTTTCAAGAGTGAAGCTGTCATCATCACCAAGTTTTGGTTTACTCCATGATGATGACAGCTTGATTTGAATGTTTCCTTATGAAAATAAAGGCCCACAGGATTGCATTTTTGAACAAATAATTTAAAAAGCTGGCCAAAAATTTTTTATTCAAAATTTGAACAAAATGTTTATTGGACTTTGTGGATTCTAATGATGGGTTGTAGAAAAATGATTTAGTTTTATATCCCCAATTTATTTATTTATTAATAAAATAAACATAAAAAATATTACTAGTATCAGGAACACTATGTCATTTTCAAACAGAAAAAAATTCATGAATGACAACAAACTATTTGAAACAGACCTGAGGGTCTTAACAGTAGGTACATGTTGAATTCTTGGAAGGATTACATAAATATCGGATTTTTGTGTACAAAACTATTGAAATAAAATCAAAGTGAGAAACCAGTTAAGAAAATTTAAAAATATCATTTTTTACTATTAGTTACTTAAAAATTTCAAATAGGGTGCTCTTTTGCTGTTCTAATTCCGTTTCTTGTAATTTACTACTTAACAAGCAGATAGAGTTTCAAGAGTGCATCCCATTTGAAATTTTTAATTAATTAATCGTCAATGATATATTTAAATTTTCTCAATGGATTTCCCACTTTATTTCTATTTCAATAGTCTTGTACAGAAAACTCTGATATTTATGTAATCCTTTCAAGAAATCAACATGTACCTAGTGTTACAGACAAGACCCTCTGGTCTGTTTCAAAATGTTTTGTTGTCATTCATTAATTTGTTTCCACTTGAAAATGGCATAGTGTTCTTGATACTGGTCAGGGTTTTTTATGTTTATTTAATTAATAAATAAATTAGTGATATAAAACAAAGTAATTCGTTTTTCTACAATCATAATGATAGTATATCAAAGTAATGGCATCCACCATCAACTATGTAATGATGGGATTTATAGACACATATACAAAACCATGATTAATTAGTAAGAATCAAATAATTTTCTGTGTGTACAGTTGTCTAAACCTTGCATGCAAAATTATTAGTTCTAAGTTTGTATCACGATTTATCTTTGATTTTAAATTGCTATATCATATATGACAAGATAGGGATGAGACAATATCACTGCAAGTATGCAACTTTGTTAATTTAAGGATGATTTTTGTTTCATGTTTCAATGACATATCAAGTTTGTTTTTAAGTTGCTATTATACTATACATATACAATATTGTATGTACATAGCACATTTAAAGTTGTTAGGCTCAGTTGATAGATAAGTACCTGCACACAAAGTAATGAAAGTAAACAATAAAAGGTCCACATTCTGCACAAATAAATTACCTACCAGTCTTGTATATTCCAGAAGTCGGTACCAAGTAAACCTAAAATCCTGTATTGTTTAGAAACTTATCTACTACTTCATCTTGATTGTGGCTTGGTACATTTTTGATTATATATATATATATATATATATATATATATATATGTATGTATCTGACAATGTGAATATGTGATTCATTCATTGCATAGTGTTATTTTTTTGCTAACAGTTTTCAGTATTTCAGTTGTATGGTTATTGTGCAGTTTGTAATTTATTTATTTATTTCTTTATTTTCATGTTTAGCGTTTTAGTTCTAATTTGAAATTGGGCGTAACTATTTTCTTTGTATAACCATAAGCTTGCAAAGTACATATACCCTGGTATATGTGCATTGTGCATGTATGTATTTTTAAATGACATAACATTCAACAGCAAACTGCTTATGCCATCGAACACGATAAATCTTGCATTATAGAAAATTATATTTCCTGTAATTTTGTTTAATACAACATAGTTTAAATCATCAAAATTGAGTAGGCCATTTTTGAGTAATCAATGAGCATAAATAAAAACAGATGCCTACAAATTAATAACATCCTCCTTTTCAGAAATAGAATAAAAAGGAGTAGGTTATCATTTTATGGGGTTTCATTTTTTATGGATGCTCATCGTTTACTTTAAAACAGTTTAACCAATTTTGGTAATTTTAACTGCTCTGTATTATAACAATACATAAAGTACATTTGAAGACGCGAGATGTAAGACCGACATCTAGGATTTTCAAGAGAATCAGTACACAGAGGTTCCGAATCTGGAGCCGTTCCGTGTAATTTCTGTTCTCCCTTAACTCCTAGGACAGAATGTCACGATAAAAGTTTCAGGTTACTTCACCTGTCAGAGATATTGAATACTCTCTTCGAACATAATTGTTTTTCAGAAAATCGGAATAATAAAAGCAGGAATACGTAGATTTAAATAATTTTTTAGCTCAGCATTTAATATCTCAGCCCAGAAGTCAAAATCTGGCCATTTACTTCCCGTGCCAAATGGGGGATACGACCATGCTTGGCACCAAACTGTATAGAAGTGTTAAATAATGAAATATTAAAACGATATTACTTTTTAAATTTTGGTCAATTTTTAATTCAAAAACTGAATCAACCATTCAAACCAAAAGACTTAAAACAAGTATTTGAATATAAATTAACTTTATATAAACTGTATTTCTTTAAAAATTTCATTCTCATGATAACAAAAATCAATAATCAGTAAATAAAACACTGTTTTGCACATCGATGTAGTGTACGGCTAATCCCAGCATCCAAATCAGAATACTCAGGGTTCAAACCTGAACAGCTGTTTTTTATTTCATTTATTTATTTGATTTCAGTAAATAGATATTGGAATTTTTAAACTAGTTATTCACTTTAACATCAATTATAAAAAAATATATTCCCACTGACTTTTCACCAGCACTAGAATAAGTAACATTAATCATTCTGCATATCATTGTTGGTTACTCCGTTATTATTTAACATTTTATGAAACAATTGTATCTGTTTTTTAAACATTTCTGTAAGAACTTGTATCTAGTAAGCCTTTTCATTTTAGATTTAAACATTAATATCTTTCCTTAAAATAGACATCATTTAAAAAAAGTTACATCAAAATCGGTCAACCAACACAGATTTTGAAGGGATGGAATTAGTTGAAATGGGTCACACTGTGCATACCTACAAATAAGTCTAGTAGCAAATGTTAATGAGTGTTTTGCTAATGGTTAATAAATTTGTTTCAAAAATTTCTTGCTTTATTTTATATCACTTTTATGTCACCTTATAGAGAATGGTCACAGATGAGATTCTGCGCACGAGTAAACTCAAACAATGTACAAGCCGTAGATACAGTTCCCAATGGCTTCTTAATTGTTTATTGTTGCATACTAAAAGTCCTACTACTTACCACCTATTAAGAAATCAAAATATCCTTCCTCTCCCTTGTCAATCCACAATAAAAAATACTTAAAAAATTCTAATGTTGGAGTAGGATTTGGTGACAATTTTTTTTTGGTTATTTAAAAAACAATATACATATAATTTGCCAGGACACTCCAACAGCTCGGTATGGAATTTTAGCTTTTGATGAAAAACAGGTCCGCTGAGGCTTAAGCGTTAATGTTGAAACAGCGAGACTGCTGGACTTTGGGAAGGACATTTCCTCCCACAAAAGAACATGTGAAAACGAAACTAGTGCATTAATTTCCTGGGAGGATACACTGCAAAATTTAAAAGACAAGCAGGCAGATCATGCGCTTGTTTTTATGTTCCCATTTTTGTGAGGAAATGGTGCTACCGATGACACAACTTGTGGCTCAACGCTTGGACTGATGCAAAACTTGACAAAACCAAAATGACCAATGGGATGTCGTGTTTGAGTGCCAAATACAAATTTGTTAAAGTGGCTATGTTGGACATATGAGGCTCAGACGATTGCGACGTGCTAAGACGAAATTCAGATTTGGCTGTTGTATGGGACGCCTTATGTATGGGAAGTAGATCACCTCTCACCTAGGGCAATGTTATGACTGTGCTCAATATGACTTCATAAAAAACCCTGGAGGAGCTACTCATTGACTTTTTTTAGATTAATATGCTAATTTGCTTTAAAATTACTACAAATATAATATATTTTTATATAGTTGAATTTAAGAAATATCTGCTCTTCAACGTCTTGCACGTTTACATTCTCCAATATATATTGCACTCACGACTCTCAATATGGTCTTTTACTTTAGTTCTGCAGAAAATCACATCCATTTATTTGGTACTCTGAATATTTATTGCCCAGAAAACTGGGAACACTTTCTGTTTGGGGTATGAAACTCTGAACTATGCGATAAAATAACTACTTACAGAATATAATTTAAACTGTTTTTGGTATTAAAATATTAACTTTCTGATTTCAATTATACACATTTCACTCTTCCGACACACCAATGCATAAACCCCGTTTGTTAATTTTAATATCTTGCACCAATATCCTGATTAATATTATAAACTTCATCTGCTATTTGAAATGGCCTGAATAAGTATAATATATATTAATCTTTAAAATATTAAGCAATTATCTATACAAAATAATGCTTTAAAACTACTTTCCGCTCTATTATGAAACTTCATTATATACGTTAATTAATAGATCCATGAATTTGAGTTTACATTATGCTAAAATTAAATGGACACAAATAAATTATAAATTAACCTCGTAAATAAGCGCTGTCAAATTTAGGCATCTGATCTGACGTGATGTCGCTATTTTTTATCATTTAATGGAAAAATGGTTTTTATACATACTCATACGTATTTATATGAAGTTATTTTTTATTTCTTAATATTGTAAACATAAATTTATTAAGAGTCATGTAATACTATTTCAACATGAAAAATTTTGATACCGGCGTGATTCCGCTGTTGATAAGCAACGGGACCAGCCAGTTGGAGGCCCCTTGCGGACGTTTAGTTTACTAATGCGACATTCTTAACCACTTCAACTGACTCCGTTGCATCACCTTTTTATTACACCGTGGACATGTGCCTTGGCAATCCACAGTTTCCATTAAAGGTGTTATGGTCAGATGAAACTCGATTTACTAACTGCGGTATGTTCAATAGACACAATGAGCAGATCTGGGCTAAAGAAATCCCTTTCCATGTAGAACAAAGACGACCCCAGATAAAATTTGGTTTTAATGTTTGGTGTGGTATCATAGGGTCTACTATTCTGGGTCATTTTATTTATGACACTTTTAACGTAAGTAGCCCTGAAATAGATTGATTTATTAATAACTATTCCAAAAAACATTTGTTTACGCTTAACAATTAAGTGGCGCACTCTATATAATCAAAGCGTAACCATTCAAGGCAACACTCAATACGCTTTGACTACAACGCGTCCCAGTGAAGTGCGGTGGGGGCGCATGAGCGGGACATGCGCGGTAGTGCCGTGTTACCAACCCTAATCGAGAAGGGTGCGAAAAAGAAGACAGACATTATAACGATTTAACTACTAGAAACACCAACGCGTAAATTGTACGAACAGATATACTTATATGTACAGATTTTAGTATTTATAAATAGAATTAAAATAAACGTGAAATTCTAAAAATTGTTACTTATCAACACAACATATTATACAACATTGAACCATTTTTTTATTAGGTATATCAGATATAAGGAAAAAACTAAATAAGTAGGTACTTACTAAAAACTTAAGAAATTAAAGTACATAATAATGGTTACAGTTTCTGTTCGAAAAGTCCACCATTGTTATTTAGACAAAAATTGCATCTTTTTAAGAATGACATTACCGCTTTCCTCACAGACCACCTATCAATTTCTTTAATTGCTTGTAATACCGCCTCCATTAGGTTACCAACTGTACTTTCTTTTGTATACCTTGTTTTTTAGGGCACCCCATAAATAGAAGTCTATAACTGCCAAATCGGGAGACCGGGGTGGCTATTCGCGTGGGCCATTTCTTCCTATCCAAAAGTATGGATAGATATTTGTTGTCTTACTAATAACGAGTTATGAGCAGGAGCTCCATCATGTTGGAACGACTCAATTTCTAAACGAGTTCTCAAATTCAAATTATGTAACATTTCTTGAAAAGTGTATTGCAAGAAATGCAAGTAGCGCTCCCCAGTAAGTGATTCGTCATAAATCTATGATACCACACCAAACATTAAAACCAAATTTTATCTGGGGTCGTCTTTGTTCTACATGGAAAGGGTTTTCTTTAGCCCAGATATGCTCATTGTGTCTATTGAACATACCGCTGTTAGTAAATCGAGTTTCATCTGACCATAACACCTTTAATAGAGACTGTGGATTGTCAAGGCACATGTCTCTAAACCATGTACAAAACAAAATACGTCGATGTTCGTCACAAGCATGCAAAGTTTGAGAAACTCAAAGTTTGTACGGGTGGAACTTGTGCGCTTTCAGTACCTTAACTACAGTTCGTTGAGATGTGCCAGCTTCTGCCGCAATCACACGAGTTGATGTAGATGGATTTTGATTTACCATTGCCTAAACATTTATTTGTGCTGCTTCGTTAATTTGATTACGTTCCTTTGGTGGTTTAGTAAAAGATCCATATCTGCGTAAAATTATCGTAAAACCTCTTAAATGTAAATAGAGCAGGTTGACGACGATTAAAATATCTATGAAAGTATTCATCAGCTGCACGAACTGAATTTTTATGGCATATGATATAACATTCCCCCATATACAGTTTTTCTTCGTTAGAATATTCCATTTTATCACGAAAACTTGTCAATATCGACTGTCAGTTCAGCACTACTAATGGAATTACTCTCAAATGAGGAAACGTCAAAGGGAAAACAATCTTTTTCATGACTACCTACGTTAAAAGTGAAAATAAGAGAGAAAAGCATCCATAACTCCGTTATTTTAATGAATAACTATATCGAGTTATATCGTTGAAAACCTCTAAAAATGTCCGATTTTTTGAGGTCATAGCCAACTATGGTTTCCATTCAAAAAAAGATAAGTTTGTGTCATATCTCGAAAACGAGAGCTGTCACGCAAACGAGGACAATCATATTCGGGATACAATTCCCTTCAATTTTGATATTTACACTTTTTCTATAAAATCAAAAACAAAGGAGCTAGAGGGATTTCACTAAATCGACAGAATTTCATTTTTTCAAAATAATTCTCGTAGCCTTCTGCTTTCGCTTCTAGTTACTCGAATACAGTATTCGAGTAACTAGAAGCGACAGCAGAAGGCTACGGGAATTATGCGAACCGACCTGAAGAGGGCATATATATATATATATATATATATATATATATATATATATATATATATATACATATTTGTTTTTAAGTTTCCGCGGACAGTAATGTTTTAGGTGGTTTCCGGGAATTCATCCGCGTAGTTGATTACTGATCCTTGCCGGGATCGATGGTAAAATGGGGACGTTTCGGCAGAGTCACATCTGCCCTCTTCAGGTCGGTTCGCATAATTCTCGTAGCCTTCTGCTTTCGAGTAACTAGAAGCGAAAATCATAGAGGGATTTGACTAAATCGACAGAATTTCGTTTTTTTGAAAATATCTAGTAAGCCATGACTTTTTACAAAAATCCGAAAGTGTCATTAAATTGGGCCAGTAAAACTGCAAATCTTTCCCAATTTAACCATTGCTCTATCTCCGCTAGTTTCCGAGATCCCCATACTGATCTTCAAAAAAACTCACCCTGTATATATATGTTCTGAGAGGCTTTCGCGGTCATTACTATAAACACGGCTAGGTTCCGGGTGAGAACCGCGTCTGAATTTATTATATACTCGACGTTTCGACTCCTGCTTTGGAGCCATTAACAAGAGACAAAACTGAAAAAGAGTTTCAGAGTCTAGATCGAACTCGGGGCGTCAATTTGCCTACTCCCCAAGAGTCACTAGGTAACTGAACTGAATGTGAGTCTGCTCTGCTTCTTTTATTTATAGTTAGCGGTGGGTTAGAAGGGGATGTCACGTGATGAAGGGGCTGTGTTGTAATTGGTTGGGTGTTGGTGGGCGTGTCTGCTTTGTTTAATCTGGCAATTGCTGGGGAACCGAAAGGATAAAATGCCATAAGAGAACCATGGAGTTTACAGCATTTCATGTGGAGATTGTTCCAAGTTATACGTCGGCCAAACAAACAGGCGAATATCCGCTCGTTGAGACGAACACAAACTATACATAAAGAACAAACAGACCACCTCTACTTTATTCAGACACGAACAAGAAACAGGGCATAAAATAGAGTTTAATACTTGTAAAGAAATCGCCAATGTTGAAAACTATCAAATCCGAACAATACGAGAAGCGATTGAAATTGAAACCCGAGACACCATAAACAAGAGAGATGAAGCTTTAAAATTATAACCATTTTGGAAAGCAGTAATCCCATATCAAAATAACAATACAACAAAACCAGCAATAAACCCAAATAATCCGATTACCCAAATTACCGACAAAAGCCATAAACACGGCAATTTCACTTTAATTGACCATCAGTTAACCCAACCTAATAAACAAGATAAAGTACCTGAGGGATTAAGTACTAATGAGGGCTCACAGGGCAGGTATAAATTGAGATCAAGAAACACAAATTCTTCAGTTACTTAGTATCTTTTGAGAAAGCCAAATATGATTTTGGCGAAACGTCAAGTGATCTTTCAAACGAATACAGACGAACGGCTGTACACCGGAATAAATCATCAACCACATATTTCCATCCGTGAAACAGTATACAGAAACATATATATATATATATATATATATATATATATATATATATATATTTGAAAACAAGTTGGCACGGACGGAACTATGTGTAGCTCTCTTGATGGTCCGGGTGTTCGTCCGTTGAAAATTTTATCCCTGTAAAGGAACGCTCGCCTGATGTTTCGCCAAAATCTCACTTGGCATTTTCATAAGGCTTTTCCTCTTCTTCCAACACGAAGGATGCTTTACATCAACTTTTTAATGAAAATTAAACATCTGTAAATAGCCGAATATCGCTAGAAATATCAAATCGTAGTATTAACATTACAAAGGTTATTCGAAAATAAAATTAGAATTGTTAGTATAGAATATGTTAGTATCAATAAATAATCAAACTTATATAACAAGGGTAGTAAAATAAAATAAAAAGGGTAATACATAAAATATGGGTACAACCTATAAAAATACATTATTATAAATGAAATGTTTATACAGTTGTCTCTGTGATCGGATTTGGTTTTAATACTGGCCTTAGTTTAGGCAGCATTCTTAGAGACGATGAAGGCGTCGTCGGTTGGTTGGTACTTTCTTGGGCTTTTGGGCGCTCTTCAAGTTTCTTTTTGATGATGTTGAAAATCATGATCGCTCAAATGATCATGACGACAGCTATAGTCCTATACGTAAACCAAGAAATGTTCTTGGTTAAGAAAGGCTGATTTATAAGACCATCTAGGTCTCTGGAGTAATGTTCTAACTTATGGTTTGCAACATCCAGTTCCCCCACGTTGATGCTGCTTATGTCAAAGGGTTTCAGCTCGTGTACCTTTTCTGGAACCGTATCGCAACAGTTGTAAGGTACTGTGACTGTGTGATAGACTTCGGAAAGGGCTGTTTCTTTTCCAGACTCAGCCTGGACCTTAGTAACTCCTACAAAGGCACTACACCCCGATTGAAGTTTTAGAATGGAGTTGCGCACTAGAGTTAAAGTAGTTGAGTTCTTTTGATTGCAACTCACCACAAGACCTAAAGGTTCGGAGGTCACGACAAGCGACATATTTTGTTCAAGGTTTTGGACACTGTAGCCCTGACTAAAAATTACAGCACTTCTGCAATTGTCCGGCACATTTTGAATACTTTTCAGAAGTTCCACCTCGCACGGTGCGTTAGAGTCTATACGATAGGCGTATAGGTCGGGACACAATTTCCTTCCGATAGCAAGCGGTTTACACGCGCTCAAGTCCTTGATTAAAATAAACATTAAAGGGTCTTCGTTTTTCGCGGGGTACTTTTGAGTGAAAGTTCTGTCATCTTAAATTGGGATAGGGTATAACCGGAAAAGGGTATATGGTTGTTGTTCTACTAATAGAAATCTTCTGACAAAAATAAGATCTGAGTTTGTTTGGAAAGCTTCTAACTCGATAATTTCCAAGTATTGACCAATGCTTGAGTATTTTATTGGTAGTGGAAGATTGTTTTTTATTTGGTTTTGTGATATTTCTTGCAATGCCGTAATGAGATGCTCTGGCGTTAAAATAGATGTATGTATGATTTTAAGACGCGCGAAAGTAATTGAATTTAGCACATCATTTAGGCTATCTTCCAAGTAAAGGTAATTCTCCATTAGTTTCTCGTATAATTCGAGCAACATAAGTTTCAGTCCGATGGTACCGACTTTATCGTTAATTTTTCCGATTTTGGTTTCTAGTTTTTTCATATTGCTGTTAAAGAGTTTTTCGTCAATTTGAAATTTTTGGACGGTCTCGTTGAAGTTTTTAATGACAGATGTAGTTACACTGATTTGGTTTTTGAGTAAATTTACTATTTCTAATTGACCTTGATTGAGCCTATTTATACTATCAGTAAAATATTTACCGTCATCCGCGTCTAAGTTTCCGGTAATTGCTTTAAAAAGAGTACCTGCGCCATCAAGTATGCCGCGTTTTGGTCTTTTGGTGTCCATATTTATTTCGATAAATTTGTCCTTCATTGTGGTGGATATTTGGTTTAGAAGATTTATATGAGTTTGTACATCTGAGCGGAAGTAATTCATTGCAAAAGATTTATAGTTAACAGTTTCGATAAGTGATTGTAAAAGTCTATTATTTGTCGTGAAAACGTGTTCGCGGGCCGAAATATTTTTGTGGACCAAAAGTGTCCATCTATTGTTAGAAACGGTTATTTGGGCTTCGTTGTGGTAGTATATCCCTAATGTGTTATTTATAGGTTCGACTTGATATTGGGCTACTGCTGATCCGAACAGCAGGCACAACCTGAAACAGAAATTAACTTTCTGAGAACGGTTTCATTCTGTCAAAATTTACTTTAGGTTTTTGTTTGGTTTTTGGATTTAGTAATGTCCCCGAATTTTTGTGAACCTCTAGGATTTCGAAAGTTCCATTGAATTTATTTTGGAGTTTGTCCTTGATTTGGGATTTCTTAATATAGTGCAATATACTTCGTGGGTTCAATTTAAAAATTATAACAACTAGTATTCACTGTCACTTTTCTAGAACTTTATTTACATTCAAACATCTGATTCAAATACAATAACAATCCCATATAAGCTAGTCGACGCGGTATCACTGAACTGCGATCGTGGCGTGCTTCTTTTATAATCCCCGTGGAATTCTCCAGTAGAAAATAATCATCGCTCCTTCCGCTGCCGAGTCTTTTCGAGAATCGTATTTTTTATCGTAAAGCGTTTGTTGTCGTGCTGAAAGGACACAGGGTCGGCTTTGGAAAAATTTCGTAACACTGCCCCCCCCCCTTAATTCTGATCGTCCCGATCAGAAACATCCTCTCCATGGTAGGGAGCTAGTCGATCTAAATGAACCACCTTCAATTTAGCCTTGGGGTTTCGACGGATCCGATAGACGACGTCATTAAGCCTCTTGACCACCTCGTATGGACCATCCCAGGCGGGTGTAAGCTTTGGGGATTTACCCTTGCTCCGTTGGGGGTTGTACAACCAGACTTTGTCCCTCTCCTGGAACCCGACTGAATTGGCCTTGAGGTCGTATCGCGTCTTCATCCGGTCACTGGTGGCCAACATCTGCGTTCGGGCTAATTCGTGTATTGCCAGCAGGTTATGTCGGAGCTGGTCGGCATAGTCGTCGATGTCTTGGGGAGGTTCTTCGGGGGAGCCAAATGCCAAGTCGCATGGTAATCGCAGCTCCTTTCCGAATAGGACCCTGGCTGGGGTCAGGCTTGTACTATTATGTACAGCAGAGCGATATGACAACAGGAATAGGGGAATATGCTCATCCCAATCACGCTGGTTATTGCTGACGACCTTGGATAGGTGTTGTTCCAAGGTCCTGTTGAATCTTTCCACCATTCCGTCTGACTGTGGGTGTAATGGTGTTGTTCTCGTTTTCCTGATCCCCAACATCGTGCAGAGCTTCTGGAATACATTCGATTCGAAGTTACGCCCCTGGTCTGAATGTAATTCCATCGGGACGCCAAACCGGCTGAATAGTTGTTCTACTAGCACCGTCGCTACCGTGGTTGCCTCTTGGTTGGGTATCGCATATGCCTCAGGTCATTTGCTGAAGTAATCCATTGCGACCAGAATGTATTTGTTCCCCCTCTCAGACTCGGGAAACGGACCGGCGACATCGATGGCGATTCTCTCAAATGGGACGCCCACATTGTACTGCTGCATTCTGCCCTTGGTCCGGGTCTTCGGGCCCTTACTGGCGGCACATGTGGCACATTTGCGGCACCAAGTTCTAACGTCTTCGAAGTAATTCACCCAGTAGTACCGCTGGCGAACTTTGTCTAGGGTTTTATTCATGCCCAGGTGGCCTCCGGTAATTCCATCATGTACTTCGGTCAGGATGGCTGGTACCTTTTTCTTCGGAACTACCAGTTGGGACTTGGTTTCTCGTCCATCAGCGCTTTCCCAAACTCGCTTGAGCATTCCATTGTCTACTCGTAGAGAGTCCCACTGAGCCCATAACGATTTCAGCACGCCGGAGTATCTAGCTACCTCGTCCCATCGTGGCCTGGGTGCCCCTCTCATTTTGAGTGACAAGATTGGTTCGATGTCTGGATCAGCCATTTGGTCCTGGATGCACTGTTCCGTTGTCCAGTCTTCATTGGCCTGCACTCGAATCTGCCTGATGGAGATACCCTCTCGCTGTTCCGTCTTCAGACAATGCTTGCATTCCGCTCTACAGGGTCTTCTGGATAGGGCATCGGCATTATTGTGCAACCGGCCGGCACGGTGTTCCACCTTGAAGTCGTATTGCTGTAATTTCTCCATCCATCTGGCCAGTTGTCCTTCCGGTGTCTTCATGTCCAGCAGCCATTTGAGTG
This sequence comes from Octodonta nipae, assembly GCA_034190945.1. NCBI lineage: Eukaryota > Metazoa > Arthropoda > Insecta > Coleoptera > Chrysomelidae > Octodonta > Octodonta nipae. The sequence goes on from CM067217.1 coordinate 99,846,427, forward strand.
CGGCATGATCTGTTCGGATTAAGAAATGGCGACCATACAGGTATTTATGGAAATGGTTCACAGCCCTTATTATTGCAAGAAGTTCTTTTCGGGTGACGCAATAATTTCTTTCTGGCTTCGAGAATCCACGGCTGTAGTACTCGATCACCCTCTCTTCACCATCTTGCACCTGGGATAGGACGGCCCCCAAACCTGTGTTGCTGGCGTCGGTGTCTAAGATGAACTTGCCGGACTGTGTAGGAAAGGCTAGGATTGGGCTGGAACATAGTGCTGCCTTCAGTCGCCTGAATGATGTTTCGCAATCCTGATTCCAATGGAAGGTCTCTTTATCAGTGGTCTGCCGATGTAGAGGGGCGGCGATGGTGGCAAATCCCTCAACAAAACGCCGGTAGTATGAACATAGGCCCAAGAAGCTTCGGAGTTCATGTTTGTCTCTTGGAACTGGCCAATCGCGGATGGCTTCTATCTTGTCTTCGTTGGTGCGGATCCCTGACTCGGACACTACGTGGCCCAAAAACTCTACTTCTTTTTGAAACAAGGAACACTTCTTCGGATTGAGTCTCAGGTTGGCATTATTAATTCTGGAGAATACTTCGCCCAGGTTCTTCAGATGGTCGTCGAATGTCTGGCCCATGACTAGAATGTCGTCGAGGTATACTAAGCACGTCCTCCATGTTAACCCGCTCAGTACATACTCCATTAGCCTCTCAAATGTAGCGGGTGCACTACATAACCCAAAGGGCATGACCGTGAACTGAAACAGCCCTTTACTGGTGGAGAACGCTGTCTTCTCTCTGTCGTTTGCGTGCAGACCAACCTGCCAATATCCACTTTTTAGGTCTAGTGTGGAGAACCAACGGGAGCCTGCTAGTGTGGTCAAAGTGTCATCGATTCGGGGTAGTGGATAGCTGCCTTTCTTCGTGACATCATTGAGCTTTCTGTAATCCACGCAAAATCGGGTGGTTCCATCCTTCTTTTTAACTAGCACGACGGGAGCAGACCATGGACTGATGGTAGTCGTCTAGGTGGTATTCTGATGGGCTGAGCCTTTCCGGTATCTATTCGATGCTGGATGATGTTGGTGCGACCGGTGGTTCCATTTTTACTGTTAAAAATTTGCCAGTGTTTTGTGATAAATTGCTTAGCTCTTTTCTGGTTCTCTGGTGTCAAGTGTGTTAAGTGGTCAGCAAACTGTTGTAGGAACTCTTTATCGGGCCCTGTCTCCTTCACCGACGTCTGGTACTCTTCTTCGCAATTGATGATGGTCTCTACTGGCTCGAAACAAGCTATCTCTTGACCATTGGTAATTCTGATGTCGTTGTTGGACAAATTCAGGACTCTGATTGGTATATCTCGTCCGGTTTTAACTATAGCCCGTCCAACTAAGTAGTCATGAGCTGAGTGTACGGGCTCCACCATTCCAACGCAGCTCCCAGGATTGCTGTCTAGCTGCCCATGAATAATCTGTTCTGTTCGACCGGGAATTCTAGCTGAAGACTTTGCCACAATTTTTATGGGCGTGAATGATGTGTTGACGGGCCGTGTCAATACAAATTCCTCATTCAGGAACCGAAGAACATCATATCTCGGGTCGAACATAAATCCATGCTGGCTAATTAGGTCCATTCCCAGTATAAAATCGTCTTCAATATTCGCTACCAGGACCCTATGCCGGATCATGTTGTCCCCTATCTGTAGCACGACATCTGCCTCACCCTGTATGGACATGGACTCGCCGGTGACTGTTCTGAGCTGGATGTTATTGGTAACTGGCCGAATTTCTGATGCTCTCAAAACCCTGGACTTGGCAATGGACACAGCGGCGCCGGTATCGATGGTGATGGTAACTGCTCGCCCGTTGATGGTGCCTCTGATGACTAGGCTGCCGCTATCTCTGCAGAATCCCCGGATGGATAACGTTTTGGGGGCTGGTGGAGGGACAGTCAGCATTCGCCCCCCTATGCTGACTGACGGTCCCTGGACATGTGGCTGTTTTGTTGGTTACCCCTGGTCGGTGATTGTTCAGGTGGCCTCACTCGACAATCACGTTGGAAGTGTCCTGTCCGTCCGCAGCGGTAACATGCCCCTCTGGTGCCAGTTCTTTGTGACCGTTCTAATATTTTGTTCAGACCAGCCAGCAGCGCTTGAAATGGTGACTCTGACTCTTCCTGGTTGAAGGAAACTGCTCGGACCCTCGGCTTGGACATGTTCATGACGGCCTCTACTTCCAAAGCCCGAAGTAGAGCTTCATCCCACTTCTGACACCAAATTGCAATATACTTGGTGGGTTCAATTTAAAAATTATAACAACTAGTATTCACTGTCACTTTTCTAGAACTTAATTTACATTCAAACATCTGATTCAAATACAATAACAATCCCATATAAGCTAGTCGACGCGGTATCACTGAACTGCGATCGTGGCGTGCTTCTTTTATAATCCCCGTGGAATTATCCAGTAGAAAATAATCATCGTTCCTTCCGCTGCCGAGTCTTTTCGAGAATCGTATTTTTTATCGTAAAGCGTTTGTTGTCGTGCTGAAAAGACACAGGGTCGGCTTTGGGAAAATTTCGTAACAATAGATTAATATATTTGATAATTTTTCACGAGCGATTTTATAATAGTGTGAAATACGGTTGTTGGGATCTCGGATGTATTTAGTTATCAATGATTGTTGGTTGTAGAGAGTTTCGGGAGTCCTACTCGAAGTATGTCCGTAAACAAGTGTGTAAGGAGTGAATCCGTGAGTTTTGTTTACGAAGTTGTATGCGATGATTGCATAAGGAAGGATGTTGAAGGGGTGTTCGTCGGGATTTTCTAATTTGTGGATTCTAATCATGTAGTAAGGTCGAGTTGAATCGTTCTAATGAAGCATTTGACTGGGGATGTCCCACACTAGAATAGGACAGTTTGATATCAAATAGCTTACACCTGTAACATCCCGAGGATGTTTACAGGAATTCATAATGTAATTTTGAAATTAAATTCTTTATTCTTTTATCGGATATGTTATTTAATATTTCTTCACGGAAGTAAACTAAAAACGTCGTATAGAAAAATTCCGCTCTTATTGCAGAATATGAAACATGTCGCTAAAATTTTGTACCACTTGCATATATTGCGAAACAATGAATAGTTTAGGTATGTCCTTCCGTTTTGGTTTTTTTTGTCGATTCATGGTTAGCAGAATGTTGAACTCTTGTAAGAGGCTAAAAACCAGGTAGACACGCAGTTAGAGAAAAATTGCTGATTTTGCCGACCTTAATTAAAAGTTTGTTCTAGAATTTTAAAATTCCGAAGAAAGACACGTGCGTAGAACACGTCGGTAATGGCGGAAGATTCAGCCAATCGGACAAGGAAAAAACTCACGCGGTAGGGGGCTTTGTTGTTAATTTATTCGTGAAGATAGTACCCATATGGGATTTATAGGGGACATAAAAAGGGTGGAAACCAGACTCCTATGAGAGGAACGTTCACCTGTCCAAATAGGGTGTTAGGAACTAAATTATAGAGTCATTATAAAAGTTATCGTCGAGGGACGGGAAACGCGAAAGTCGCGAGTGTGTTTTGAACAGTGATTAGCTAGCTAAAAAAATCCAGTGAGGTATAATTTCTTTTAATTCACAGGTAAACCTTTTGGGATTAACGGATAAATCGCATCCGGTGAGTACCTTTTTATTTTACTAACCGAGGAGTGTTAGTGCCAAAACCTGTGAGTTTGTCCGTAGAGTCGTAGGTTCAGATTCTGAACCCAGGGTAGAGGTTTCTTAGACCAGCAAACGGCAGGGAAGACCTCGTGATAGGGACTAAGTAGCGTCGGGGTACGCACAGCTAGATCGTAACCTGGTAAAGATTTCATCTGACGCCCTGAGTCGGCAAAAGGAACGAGCGGCAAAAGTTTAGTTTTCTTGTCTTATGATATCTTGTTTAAATTTGGTTTGGTTTTAGTTTGATTTTTTTTTTTTTATATATATATATATATATATATATATATATATATATATATATATATATATATATATATATATATATATTATATGTTTATTGGGGAATGCGTTGGATAGACTGGCTCACCAACGCTTGCTGATATAAGGGAAGACCTATTGTAGTAGGCACCTATAGGGCCTAAATAGGGTCTAATTGTACCTGTCATTCCCAGGATTAGTGGGTATAATTAATATTGAGTTCCATAAAGTTAGTAGTATATTTTCTTGGGTTAATTAAAAAAAACATAAATTGGGGGAGTTACATTTGTTCTCAAGTATTGTTTAACCACTAAAAATTGAGGTTACTTGTATGTTTCTCTTTTTTTGTGTTACATATCGGGATTGTTCTATTATTACTTGTTTTGCATTTTTTTTGTGTTACATATCGGGATTGTTTTATTATTTCTAAATTTGTATTTTTTTTCCCATTCATTTTGTTTTAATTCAATATATGTGTCATTTTTTTCCGCTGTTTACTTTTAACTCCTTCCTTCTTCCCATACAACCACCAGCATTTGAGAAGCCTGGGGACTTACCCTCTTAGAGGAGGCCAGGTGACGAAAACCAGAAGCTACCAAGGACTGAGAGTCAAGGCAGATAAGGGGCAGTAAAGTTCCTTTTATATTATTTATTTTACAGAGAAGGGTTCCCGGAGTCTTTCTCTCCAACACAAATTTTCTTCGGGTGGTGGCAGGAACAAAGTGTTACACTGGCTGGCAGCGGTGTGGGATCTGGTTATATTTTAGGAAGTTAGGTGGTGATGTTAGGGACTTTAGAGAGGAAAACAAACACAGGGTTGGCACTAACTTTTGAACAATAATAATAATTTAATGTGAAAATATAAATTATGCACTGTCGGTTTTCAGATTCTATTTATGATTGTTTATGATTTGTGATTTAATCATATCATATACAAAGTAACTTTTGATCGTTTTTTTGAGTTATTGATTTGTAGTGTTTTACCAATTGATATATATTTTCAATTGCATTTGATTTACCATTGATATATTGAAATAGTTGATTATTTTCTGAAATATTGTCTTTAAGTTACCACTATTGAGAAATATTTATTTGATATAATTGAAATAATTTTATTAGTTTTCGTGCTATTACTTTGCTTCTGATTGGAAAGGTTTTATTTGATGTATTGAAAGACATTTATTATTTTTCATTGCTTTTAGTTAAACTGAGTTTACATGAAATATTTATATATATTTTATTATTTGTTTGATATTGATTACTACATTTTATTTGATATATTATATTGAACTTGGGAAGGTTTCCAAGATATAGATACCGCGAAACCCTATAAAATTTTTGTGACATTAGAATTCTTAGAGACCGCGAAACCCTATATACATTTTTTTACATTAGAGCCACTTAATTTTTTTTTGTATTTTAAATATATATAAATCCGTGTTACTATAATGCCCGGTCCAGGGGTAGTAAAACCAAATGCATCGGCCGGCGGCCCAAGTAAGGAATCATCGAACCCGACCAGTCCGACGGGCCCAGGGAAATTTACTTTTCCTACCGTACCGGTAGCACCCGAACAGGGATTCCTACGATGGCCGATGGTATTTTCGTTGGGGATGATAGCCGCGTCACTAGATAATTTTACGGGCAAAGATGTCCCAAAATATTTAGAAAAATTGGAGCAACGTTCGAAATTAGACGGATGGTCAGAGGACGAGACATTACGACTATTAAAATTTAAGTTTGTTGGAGATGCCTATAATTTTTTTAAGTCAGATTCTACCCTAGATACGTTATCCTATGCCGATTTAAAAAAGAAGCTGATTGCAAGGTTCACACAAGTACGATTGCCTGGGGAAAACTAGCTAAATTTGAGTAGATGTTATCAGAGACACGATGAAGACGTTTCATCATTTTGTACACGTTTATAGACGCTGGGTGGACGCGTCTTACAAGAGGATTTGCAAGGAGCAACTCCAGAGGAAGAGGCGGGATTAAGGAAAAAGAATCAAGCCTTATTATTGAATCAATTTAAAATGGGGTTGAGAAAGGATCTTCTCAAGGATATGGGAGTCGTTCTTCTAAGAGAAGATAAACTCACTTTAGATAAAGCGGAAGAGTTAGTCCGGTTACAGGAAACCACTACTCGTATGCTCCAAGGCAAAGGTAATAATACAAAGGTTTCAGTTATTTCAGAGAGGAGAAAATGTTATAATTGTGGAAAGGAAGGGCATTTGGCCAAAGAATGTCATTGGAAGCCCCGAATGGAACTGCCGAAGAAGGAAATTAAAGAAGAACGGCCATGTTATTTGTGTAATAAATTAGGACACTGGGCTAGAGATTGTTACAAAAAACGGGCGCAATATAAAAATGAAGAAAAAACTATAGACTCATATAAATTTAACAGACCGGGAGGGTCAGGACAAAACGGCAACTATAGACAGTTGGAAAATAGAAATAGAAATGAAAATAGAAATATAAATGATAATAGAAATCTGGATTATACGCGAACAAATAAGGGCAGATACCCTGAAAATGGGACGTCGAAATGAGCTATTTCTAAGAAAAGGAATGAGTTCGTGAACTCGAATGCGAAGAAATGCGCGTCAAGTTCTTTAAACTAATTTCGCCTTCGAATGTTCCCCGGTTAGAAGGCTCTAGCGAAACACAGAATAGGGGAAATGAGATTAATGCTCAAAATATTAATTAAAATTTGATGGAAGAAATTACTAAGCAAGTTTTAGAAAAGTTAAATGTAAAGGCTCAAATCGTAGAGAATCAAAGACTGGAAAAAGTTCAGAAATCAAAAGAAATTGTAGTCGAGGAAAAAACGCGCCAAAGAGAAAATTTCATAAATAAATATGAAGAAAAAATTCCTGAAGTTAGGACGGAAAATTTGAATAAAGTTCCACATGTTTTAATGTTAGTAATAAATGGTAAGCGGCAGATATGCTTAGTAGACACCGGAGCGGCGGTAACCTTGATACAAAAGGAAGAAGACATTAACCCGCATGGCACAAGGGATTTATCACTTTCAAGTATAACTGGTCACAAAGTGAAAACTTATGGAACCGCGGAAGTCTTGGTTGGTGCCACTTCTACTGGTCCTCATGAAATGGTTGAAATGGTAGTTTGTGACGATAGACTCTTAGGCAGTACGCAAGTTTTATTAGGAAGAGATTTTTTTGCAACCCATGGAGTAATACTAGACTACAGAGAAAAACCGACATTTCACTTATGGGGTAAAACGATTGACATGTGTGCAATGGATGATGAAATGTTATTACAATTAAATGTACAGGAGAACTGGAGTAAATGGTTAATGTACGTTAGAAAATTTCAGAAAAATAATGGTCAAACTGAAGAGGATGCTTCAGACAATAATTATATGGAAATTGGGGCCCAAATTAACGAAACACCCTGTATACCCCGAAACATAACTGAAAAAAATGAATTAGATTGTTCCTTTGATGAGATGACTAGCGATGACGTACTGGCCACAAAAATTGTAGCGCCAGAATTTATTTCAATACCTCCGAGAACGGAATTAGTTTGTCACGGTCGTTTAAAGAAGAAATTAACCGGCAATGCACTGGTCTGCGAACCTATCGAATTAGCGCACGGTTCCGCGTACATAGCATGTGCAATTGTACCGAATGAAAATAAAATACCTATACGTTTATTAAATCTGTCAGAACAGGAAGTGAGAATTCAAAAAGGACAGGACTTGGGTATTGCATTGATGGCAACCGAAATGAAAGATTCATCAAAATCAGCCACGATAGGAAGAGTAAATTTAGCAAATAAAGAATGGTTGAAAGAATTTGATCTTGGGCATTTGAAGACTGATACTAAAGTACAACTTCAAAATTTGTTGGAAGAATATTCTGATTTATTTATGGGCGAAAGGGAAGTTTTACCAAGCGCGTCTCGAGTTAAACATTGTATCACGTTAGAACCTGGAGCACAACCAATTTGTAAAGCTCCGTATCGAATTCCTTATAAACAAAGACAGATATTGCAGGATGAAATCGATAGACTGCTAGAAACACAAGTTATTCGCCCTTCAGTTAGCCCATGGTCCGCCCCTGTTGTTCTTGTATCAAAGACATTGCCCGATGGAGAAGAAAAGATTAGAATGTGTATTGATTATCGAGGATTAAATAGTGTTACGAAAAAAGAATATTATCCACTACCAAATATTTCTGATTTACTTCAAGGTTATCAGGCGAGAAATAAAGCTTTATTTTCGGTGATCGATGTAGCAGAAGCTTATCATCAAATTCCCATGGAAGAAAAGGATATACCGCTTACAGGATTTAGCACTTATCATGGACATTATGAATACTTAAAGATGCCCTTCGGATTAGTTAATGCACCATCTACATTTCAGAGATTTATGAATGTTACCTTATCAGGTTTGACCGGAGATTCGGTTATGGTTACTTGGATGACATAGTGATATATAATTCTGACGGTCCCAGAGAGCATATAAAACGAATTAGAAATGTGTTCGAAAGACTAAGAGATGCTAATATTAAATTAAAACCGAAAAAGTGTAATTTTATCGTAGAAAAAGTAAAATATTTGGGACATATTTTAACACAAGAAGGAATTTTACCAGACCCAGAGAAAATTAGAGCTATCAAAGAATTTCCAATACCGAAAAATGTTAAAGGAGTACGATCATCTTTAGGACTAGTTGGATGGTATAGAAGATTTATACCGAGGATAACGGAATTAACTACACCATTGACAAATTTAACGAAGAAAGACGTGAAGTTTCAAATCACTGCCGAAGTTTTAGAGTCAATAGAAAAATTAAAGGGCGCTTTAACAAATGACACGCTTTTAATATTCCCAGATTTTAGTCAGCCGTTCATTTTAGCCACTGACGCGTCAAATACGGGCGTTGGCGCCATATTAAGTCAAATCAGGGATGGGCACGAGAGACCGGTGGCGTTTGCAAGCCGACAAATGAATCAAGCAGAGAAAAACTATTCTACCACGGAAAAAGAGTTACTTGCTGTTATTTTTGGAGTACGACAATTTTCATGTTTTCTTACCAACTCAAAATTTACTTTAATCACAGATCACCGAGCGTTAAAATGGTTATTGACAATGAAAGATCCGAGCTCCAGATTGACTCGATGGGCCCTCTCGCTTGCAGAATACGATTTCGAAGTAATTCACCGGCCTGGTCGAAAACATGGAAACGCTGATGCATTAAGTCGCATGTATAATACCGAGGATAACTATGTAGATATGTCTTATCTGGATTTCATAGATTATCGCAGGAAACACGCATTACCACAAATAAAAGATATGGAAATAGTAACTGAATTACCCGATGACTTGTCTATAGTAAAATTGGTTACCAAGGAGCACTTACGCGGGACTGCTTTAGAAAACGCAGATGCTGGACAAACCGTTAAAATTACCGACAGACAGAGGACAATATTTTATTTAATACTGGGAGAACGAACTGATGAGCAAATAAATTTAGAATCTATGTGGACAGGCTTACAAGAGCTATATAAGATGGCTTACGAAAATAATGAACAAACTATAATTTTAATAAAGGATGATTTAACGGAGGAATTGTGGCATGAAACGAAAGACATGGTTAATTTCATATTTTCAACCGCACAAATTAAAATTAGTATTTATGGTACATCTAAATCAACAATCCGTCAAATTGCCGTGATTGAAGAAGAACTTATAGAACCTAATTGGGAACGAGATGCGATAGTGAGAGAACAAAATAAAGATACATTTTGCAAAGGGATCTTAAACCATTTAAGGGAAGTTAAGACAGGAAATAGAGACGACGAGGAGCTTAATTATTTTATGGACAAAGATGGTGTTCTATATAAAAGAGATCAAGCCTTAAAAAGAGACCAGCTAGTGATACCGAAAACCTACGTTAATAAAGTACTCAAGGATTTTCACGATAACATAATGAGCGGACACGCAGGAAGACAAAAAACTTATCAACTTATACAAACACGATTTTATTGGCCCGGAATGAAAACAGAGATTGAAAAATATTGTGATACATGTGAATCATGTAATCAGCGAAAAACGTCACCACATTTTAAGAAAGTACCACTGCAACATTTCACGTCTGTGAGTGAAGAACCATGGGAATTAACCTCGATGGATATCGTTGGACCTTTAGTGACAACAATGCAAGGTAACAAATACTTGTTAACTTTCCAGGATCATTTTACAAAATATGCGGAAGCAATACCTTTACCAAATCAAAGAGCGGACACGGTAGCAAGAGCGTTGGTAGAACACATCATATGTCGTCACGGTACTCCTAAGAGATTATTAACAGATAAAGGTACAAACTTTACATCCACACTATTTAAAGAGATATGTAAACTTTTAAAAATTGAAAAAATTCAGACGTCTAGTTATGCGCCTTCCACGAACGGGCAAATAGAACGAATGCATAGAGTTTTAAAAGATATGTTGTCACATTATATAAACGACAATCAGAAAGATTGGGATACGTTTATTCCATACGTATTAGCTGCTTATCGGAGTCACATCCATTCCTCAACAAAATATTCGCCTTTTTTCTTACTTCATGGTAGAGACATGACTTTGCCCGTCGATGAAACAATACGTCCGCAACGAATACGATATGATTACGATGACAATTACGCATCTGAAATGATGGCCAGATTATCTAGAGTATACCGGGACGTTCAAGAAAATACGGAAGAAGCTAAACAGTACCGGATAAAACAATACAATAAAAAGACACGAGAGCGACATTATGAATTAGGAGATTTGGTTTATTTAAAGGATATGGGAACTATTGTAGGTAAATCGAAAAAACTGACCAAGAATTGGGTAGGACCTTACAGGATAATGGAAGAAATCGGCCCAGTGACGTATAGAATTCGAAATGTAGGAGGTCGAGATGACCAAGTGGTGCATATAAATCGGCTAAAGGATTTTAAACCACGCCAGACAGGTGGTTATAATAAGGTGGAATCGACCGACGATGAGGAAGTCGAAACGATGATTTCGGAACCGGAGACTGATGGAGATCCGACTGAAGATGAGGAGGAGCAACCTACGCCGCGAGTAATTCTCCCCAGATGGATCGATGTTGATAAAGAGGAGTTGAAGAAATGCCTGAGTAGCACCGAGGACCCTAGACGAAGGACGCAATCAGTAGACATGGAAGGTCATCTACGGAGGTCCGAGCGAACCAGAAAACCCCCCTTGCGTTTTCATTATTAAGGTAATGGCATCGCCGTGCGAAAAACGGTTAAGAATATTTTTCGCGACTTTTGTGTATTGGTCAGCAGTAAAACCCTTGCAAAATTAATACATGCCCGGATGAGGGATGTAAAAATCCTGATTCCCCCTTCCCTGAAATCGCCGTGCGAAAAACGGTTAAGAATATTTTTCGCGACTTTTTTGTATTGGTCAGCAGTAAAACCCTTGCAAAATTAATACAAGCCCGGATGAGGGATGTAAAAATCCTGATTCCCCCTCCCCTGAAATCGCCGTGCGAAAAACGGTTAAGAATATTTTTCGCAGCTTTATTGTATTGGCTAGTAGTAAAACTCTATAAAATTAATACAAGCCCGGATGAGGGATGTAAAAATCCTGATTCCCCCTCCCCTGAAATCGCCGTGCGAAAAACGGTTGAGAATATTTTTCGCAGCTTTAATGTATTGGCTAGCTGTAGAACCCAAGCAAAATTAATACATGGCCGGATAAGGGATGTAAAAATCCTGATTCCCCCTCCCCTGAATGTCTATAGCACATAGACTCATTTTTTCTCCTCCCCCCCCCATGGAAGGTTATCATAACCATTCATTAGTTTCCTAGACAAGTCGTTGAATACCAGAAGGGTTTATCTTACTTAGAATTTTCTGTTCTATAAAATAAAGATCAATTTTTTTGTCCGAATGTGAGATTAAAATTTTTTGTTGTATTAGGGAGATAATTTTGTTCTCCACCCGAAAGATTTTGCTATATGACATAATGGCGGTAAACATAAACCAATTTTATTTTTGAAAATAAGTGTAAATTTTTAGTTTCGAGATTAGAGACCGAGAAACATAGATAACTCACCGAAATGCTAACTAATATATATTAATTATATAATTGCCACAGAAATAAAAAGATAATATGGTATCCTATGCATTGTAGCATAAATGCAATGTTATTTCTGGTAAAATTATGAAATATTTTATTAAATGTAATGAGATAAGTATTCAGACGACTTAGAGTATTTTGAAAGACAGTAAAGTAGATGAAGAGAAATTTTTTAAGAGAAGAAATTATTTCCATGAATAAAAATAATTAATTGAATACCGGATATGTAAAAAATAGTGTAAACTATATAAATAAAAGGTAAACGCTCGGAGTAATGTTCACTGAAGAATGTACTCAGTCAACAATTTTTTAGTGTACAGACTACGGCCTCAGCATAAACAGTATTATATTTGAACGAAGTGCGAATAATTATTACAATGGATTTTAGTAGTACGAGGCATGATTATAAAGTTGAAGTGCTAATGTTTTGACTAGGTAAAAGATTTATCACAGGGGCTGTACTGTGGGTATACAAGTAAAATAAAGATAATTAGAAGTGTCTTTAATGAGTAGTAAAGATAAAGGTTGTATTCAGCTCTTTATAGCAATAATTGAGTAAGCTTTAGAGAAATTTGATTTTGTTTTGTTTTGGAAGATGGATCAATAATTGAGTCAGTCTTTTGTTTTTTTTTTAATAAAGTAAGATGGAGACATGCTCACCAATACTGAGCTGAGACAAATTGTCTCGTGTTTTTTTTTAATAGATTTTCTTTTCTTTGATTTTTGTGTCACGAACTATAGGAGTCAGTGATGGACTCACAGACCTAATATCCGTCAGATATTGGATGAATATAGCACAAATGTTTGCTATGAGCCAGGGCAATCATTTGGAAGAATATAGGTGGGATTTAATTTTGGTGAATTATAAAAATGTTAGAGATAGATGTTTTACTTATTTTGTTTGTGATATAAACGAGATCACGTTCACACATTTTGAAATGTTGATAAATATGTTTATTTAAAGTTGGGTTATTTATATATTGTAATTGATTTGGGATAATTATTTTGAATTTTGATTTTGGTATTTATATATCTAAGTTTATTTTAATTTGATGATTTTTGAAAATATTATTGGGAACATGTGCGTAGAAAATGTTTAATAACATTGTTAGTTTTGATTTTTATTTTGATTTTGTACTTTTGATAGAATCTTGAGATTTTTTTTTGTATTGTTGTTGGAAATATTTATGGGTTTATTTTTTTTGCTTTTGGTTATTGAAGTTAATAATTTTATTGTAATATGATGTAATTTAAAGACTTGAAAAAAAGGTCTTGTGTATGGCTTCAAGAAAGAAGTCCTCAGTTTCATCGTAATGGTCATGGAGATACAGAGATCCTGATGCAGATCTCCTACTAGCGCTTAGCTAAATACTACGATACATGAAGTCATGTACAGGGTATGGTCAAAAAGTTGGTAACCCGCAGTTAGTAGTACGGTAATAGAGGTACGCGTAGTGCCCATGAACAGATTCACGTCAGTGCGTGCAAGGACAATCGTGCATTTCGAAATGCAAAGTAAAGCGTTATAAGGTCGCGAAAGAACTTAATGGTTCGATTTCAAGTTCGGAATAAAACGGTACGGTAAAATGTCGCGAATGTCATCGCGTCAAAATCCATTCAAACACGGAAATGGACATGGTAATTTTGGGCAGAAGATGAAGCTTTTGGAACCAGAAGTGGCTTGAGAAATATCAGTACTATTCAGTCAAACGTGTGCAAGTTAAAACAGATCAAGGGTATCTAGGAGAAAAAAAAAAGGGTTTCATTTAATTTTGGTAAATAAGACGACAGGCTGTAGAAAAAAAAATCGTCCAGATGTAATATTGGTGTGGATACACACAGGTTAAAGTGTATCTACACACGAAGTCGAAATGGATCGAGAGAATCCAGATCAAAATTAATTGGTTGGATACGAGAGTTAGGTATCCAGGATGTTCACTTCCAGAGTGGAAGTCAGGACTTTTGGGAAAAGTCCAGGAGAATTTTGTTTAGTGTGGCTACCCAGTCCAGGTAGGGCTACACAGGTTTCAATGATGAAGCAATGAAGAGTTGTAATAAAAGATGGCAGAAGCCATGAAGAATTTTTGGTTCCCGGACATAGGAAATGTCCTAGGAATCGGTTTGCCTGAGAAAAGGCAGGTGCGTTGATGAACGCAGGCGACATAGCGATATAAAGATAAAGATGATAAAATATTGGTGCGAGTAAAGCCAATAACCGGACGACAGACAGCCAGATTTACCAGGGAATAAGTTCCAGAAAAGATAACTAGCCAAGGGAGAAGCAGATACCGAATTATAAGTTCCAGATATCAGAGATGCCAAAATGATCCAAAATAGTATGAGTTCCAGAGCCAAACGAACTTCACTGTTCAACCCGGACAGCCAATTAGCCAGCCCAAATATATGCAGTAACAGAAAGCAAAATTAATACCGTTTGATTCAAACCAGGTCGACCGATTCGTTCACTAACGTCAGTTTCGTGAAACCGTCCGCTCCTCATAGCACTGACATTTTAGACATTTCCGCGGACGAGTGAAAGAACTTTCAAAAACCATAACACACTTTTACTTGTGGCGTAAAACGTATAATATGTAAAGACTCTCAAAAGTAGTGCGCAATTTGGACATCCACCAGGTTGTCTCCAACTTTGGTCTGCATTAAATCAATTTTCGCATGTTACCTACTGAACTAATTTTGACCTACCTCATCTCAGCTGATATGATTTAGTGGCGTTTAGTAGTGGAGATACGGAGAAAATGCAGCGTCTACAAAAGCATCGAGTGTGTTGGTGAAGTGCGTTCAGTTAAATTTTGTAACGGAAAAGTGCAACTTTGTCAATAGACTTAAGTATAAATGCGACAACAGAAATTGTAATGAAAATTTTTCTTTACGAGGGGAGATCGAAAAGTTTTGGAATTTTTCAGGAAAATTCAAGGCTACTGAGCCTTAAATTTTTCGAAGGGGGGAATGATGTAACATCCCAAGGATGTTTACAGGAATTCATAATGTAATTTTGAAATTAAATTCTTTATTCTTTTATCGGATATGTTATTTAATATTTCTTCACGGAAGTAAACTAAAAACGTCGTATAGAAAAATTCCGCTCGTATTGCAGAATATGAAACATGTCGCTAAAATTTTGTACCACTTGCATATATTGCGAAACAATGAATAGTTTAGGTATGTCCTTCCGTTTTGGTTTTTTTTGTCGATTCATGGTTAGCAGAATGTTGAACTCTTGTAAGAGGCTAAAAACCAGGTAGACACGCAGTTAGAGAAAAATTGCTGATTTTGCCGACCTTAATTAAAAGTTTGTTCTAGAATTTTAAAATTCCGAAGAAAGACACGTGCGTAGAACACGTCGGTAATGGCGGAAGATTCAGCCAATCGGACAAGGAAAAAACTCACGCGGTAGGGGGCTTTGTTGTTAATTTATTCGTGAAGATAGTACCCATATGGGAGGGGCCAAAGTTCACGAGGAACTAGTCGAGAGAATTTCCAAAGAAGTTCGGGGCCGGAACTCAAGGAAAGGAGTCGTACGTGGCGCGACGGATTTATAGGGGACATAAAAAGGGTGGAAACCAGACTCCTAAGAGAGGAACGTTCACCTGTCCAAATAGGGTGTTAGGAACTAAATTATAGAGTCATTATAAAAGTTATCGTCGAGGGACGGGAAACGCGAAAGTCGCGAGTGTGTTTTGAACAGTGATTAGCTAGCTAAAAAAATCCAGTGAGGTATAATTTCTTTTAATTCACAGGTAAACCTTTTGGGATTAACGGATAAATCGCATCCGGTGAGTACCTTTTTATTTTACTAACCGAGGAGTGTTAGTGCCAAAACCTGTGAGTTTGTCCGTAGAGTCGTAGGTTCAGATTCTGAACCCAGGGTAGAGGTTTCTTAGACCAGCAAACGGCAGGGAAGAGACCTCGTGATAGGGACTAAGTAGCGTCGGGGTACGCACAGCTAGATCGTAACCTGGTAAAGATTTCATCTGACGCCCTGAGTCGGCAAAAGGAACGAGCGGCAAAAGTTTAGTTTTCTTGTCTTATGATATCTTGTTTAAATTTGGTTTGGTTTTAGTTTGATTTTTTTTTTTATTTATATATATATGTATATATATATATATATTATATGTTTATTGGGGAATGCGTTGGATAGACTGGCTCACCAACGCTTGCTGATATAAGGGAAGACGTATTGTAGTAGGCACCTATAGGGCCTAAATAGGGTCTAATTGTACCTGTCATTCCCAGGATTAGTGGGTATAATTAATATTGAGTTCCATAAAGTTAGTAGTATATTTTCTTGGGTTAATTAAAAAAAAACATAAATTGGGGGAGTTACATTTGTTCTCAAGTATTGTTTAACCACTAAAAATTGAGGTTACTTGTATGTTTCTCTTTTTTTGTGTTACATATCGGGATTGTTCTATTATTACTTGTTTTGCATTTTTTTTGTGTTACATATCGGGATTGTTCTATTATTTCTAAATTTGTATTTTTTTCCCATTCATTTTGTTTTAATTCAATATATGTGTCATTTTTTTTCCGCTGTTTACTTTTAACTCCTTCCTTCTTCCCATACAACCACCAGCATTTGAGAAGCCTGGGGACTTACCCTCTTAGAGGAGGCCAGGTGACGAAAACCAGAAGCTACCAAGGACTGAGAGTCAAGGCAGATAAGGGGCAGTAAAGTTCCTTTTATATTATTTATTTTACAGAGAAGGGTTCCCGGAGTCTTTCTCTCCAACACAAATTTTCTTCGGGTGGTGGCAGGAACAAAGTGTTACACACCAATCTCTCATCAGTGAGTTGTCGAATTCCCTGCCATAATCGCAGTGTATCCGTAATGGGGTACCGAAGTGTTGGAAATATAGTAGTAAAGTACTAACAACGGTTTTTTCGGATTTGTCGGTTATGGGGTAGGCCTGAGAGAATTTTGTTAGTTCGTCCCGGATAGTTAATGCATAGTTTATTGTCGGGACTTCCAGGATATCGATGTTGACCCGTTGAAAGGGAGTCCGTGGAGTTTCAGTAATGACAAGAGGGCTGTAGAGATTTTGCCGGTAAACTTTTGCTCTCTGGTAAGTTTGACAGTTTTTGATAAAATTGTCAATGTCATTGGCCAGTCCTTGCCAATTGTATTTTTCTTTTATTCTGCGGATGGTTTCATTGATACCTCGAAGTATATTATTTTTGCCGTTATGGAATTGGTCGAGAATGGTAGGTTAGGTTTCTCAACCGTTTGGATGATATTTTGGCAAACTTTCCATTTGATATCGATTTCGGAAAAGATAAAAGAAAGCATTTCCAAAATGGGCAATTCAATGTTATTCTCAACACAGAATACTTCGTTTTGGGCAAACACATCTCTACTATTATATAAAGATGCAAAAAGGATCTCGTTAACTACTCCTGGGTCAGAAGGGAGAGGGACGATGTAATAGCGTCTTTTTCTGACACTTTTGCTTGCAGACATTTACTCTAGAGGTACGGAAATCAGCATTTTCCTCAAAAATGTCTTCGATGATGTCATGGTAAAAATCATTCATGAGAGAGCCTTGGGGAAATACTAGGATGTTTTTGTTTTCTCGGTCTAAGAGTTGGCAATTAGAAAATTGAGTTGTCGTAATCTATAAGTGAAATGGTTTGATAACGCTCGACAAAAGTTCTAAATTCTTCAGAGATTTGTTGGAGATTAATGGGACTTTTTGTCTCGGGTTCTCGTGATTCATCGTCAGTTTCGTTTGTTGGGAGTACTGCGAACGGTGTTAGATGATTGTTAGCTTGAAAGCATATGTATTCATTAGAGTTGTTAACTTTAATGCGAGAGAGTGCGTCGGCATTTTTATTTACTTTGCCGGGTTTGTAAATTATTTGATTGTCGTACTCCTCGAGCTTAAGGCGAAATCTTCCAAGTCTACTTCCAGGATCCTTTATAGAAAACAGCCAAGTTAACGGGCGGTGATCGGTCAAAAGTAGAAACTTACGGCCAAAAATTATTGGTCTAAAGTGTTTAACCGCCCACACTATTGCAAGGAGTTCTCGTTCTATGGTTGAATACTTAGTTTCAGCATTGCAGAGAGTTCTGGAGGCATAGGCTACGGGCAAATCTTTACCTACGGGGCCTTGAGAGAGCACTGCGCCGATAGTAAATGAACTGGCGTCGGTTGTAAGAATAAATGCTCTTCAACATTAGGGTATTTGAGTATGGGGGTAGAAGTAATGGCTCTTCTTAATTCGTCAAAAAATTTGATGCATTCGGAAACGAACTGGAAAGGTATGTCTTTTTGAAGTAATCTTGTCAAAGGTTTCGAAATCTTGGCGAAATTGGGGATGAATCGTCTGTAATAACCAGCTAACCCTAAGGACTTGATGTCTTTTGGGTTTTTTGGTTGGGGAAAATGTAGAATACAATCTACCTTTGAGGGGTTAGGCTTTACGCCTTCGGGAGTTATTTATAAGGTGGCCAAGATACGCGACCTCTTTGCGAGGGAACTCGCATTTGTCGGGTTGGATCTTTAGATTAGCTTTTTGGAAGCGTTTGAAAACTTCAGAAAGTCGGGCTATGTGCTCATGTATAGTCGGAGAATAAACGATAGTGTCGTCCATATAGAATAAACATCTCTAGTTTTGAACACCTAAAAGAATGTCTAAGTGTTTATTGGGAAATAACACCACACTTTAAAGGAAATTGCTGTATATTCCAAACGTTTCGGGGTCTAGATCAGACCCCGTTGTCAATGGCTAAGAAACTACGGATTAAAAAGGTACAATTCCAACGTTTGGAATATACAGCAATTTCCTTTAAAGTGTGGTGTTATTTCCCAATAAACGTTTGGAATATACAGCAATTTCCTTTAAAGTGTGGTGTTATTTCCCAATAAACACTTAGACATTGAAAAAGATGCCACAAGTATCCTTCAGAAAACAACCTAAAAGAATATTATCCATTACCCTTTGGAAGGTGGATGGAGCGTTTTTAAGACCGAAGGGCATTCTAATAAATTCGTAATGACCATTATCAACTGTGAATGCTGTTTTTTGGATGTCTTTAGTATCGAGTTCGATTTGGTGAAACCCTGAAGCTAAGTCTAGAGTGGTGAAGTATTGGCATTTACCAAGTTGGTCAAGTAAATCCGAAATGTTCGGTAGGGGGTATTTGTCGTCAACAGTAAGTTCATTTAGTTTACGATAATCGACGACGACACGGCATTTTTGGGTACCAGATGCCTCTAGTTTTTTGGGAACTACCCAAACCGGGGATGACCATAGCGAATTAGACGGACAAATAATGCCTTGGTCAAGCATCTTTGATATCTGACTTTTTACCTCTTGTTTGTGTATTTGGGGGTACCGATATGACTGTGAGAGGGTTTCGCGTTATTAGTATCTATTGAATGTTTAATTTCGTTTGTAAAGGTCAGTTGGTCACCTTCTAAATAGAATATATCGGAATATTCGCGGCAAAGTTGAGAAATAAGTTCGGCTTCCTCATCTTTCAGATGTTCTAACCGAAGTTGTTACATAATTGTAGTTTGTCTATCAGGCTGGGTTAAGTTTTGTGAGTAATTTTCGGAAAGAATGTTTAAGGAAAAATTGTTTATCGGTTCGAGTTCCAAATTGTCGAAATTAACAGTTTTGGGTATAGCATTTGCATTTAAAATTGAAGTAAGAAATTCCCCTTTTTCATTAATTTTAACAAGGGCATGGGGAAGATAAACTTTTTCTATTTCGGCAGATGATAGGAAAGCCTCAGTATTAGTGAGGTTACATTTTAATTTACATATTTGTTCTGGTCGGGGTTCTAAAGAGATTGTATTAACCGGGATGCAGTTATTGAAAGTTGAAGGGTTCTGAGTACGCATGACAGTATCATCCGTAACTTTGTAGAGAGGTAAGGTTTTAAAATTGGTGGGAAGTTGTTTGCTGTTAAAGTCTATAATAGAGTTATAGTGTAGGGGTAGTCTGAAAATTTTGTCGAGAAGAAAACTGTTCGCTATCGTAATATTCATCATATTGTTGGTTATAATTATCATTACAAACATTTTCGCTTGAATGATATTCGAATTAGTCATGTTTTTGTGTATCAGGGTAATAATTGTCTGATACGGTTTTGTATTCAGTTGGCGTTTGAAAATTCTGTTGATCATTGTAAGAAAAATCATAGTTATGTTCATACGGATCGAATTGTTCTGTTGTTGTTTGAAGAAACTCGGAAAGGGATCAGAACTGGTTGATCGATGTCAAGGGTGTTGCTGCTTTTTGTGGCTTCTGCTTCGATTTTGGTTATCCCAATGAAGGCACTGGAATCTTTCTGAAGTTTTAATAGAGAGTTAATATTGAGTGTTAAGGGTTTTGAATTGATGTCGGTACAGGTGATGGTAATACTGAGAGGCTCCGTAACCATAATTAACCACACGTTGGTTTCGAGTTTTTGAACGTGGTACCCTTGAGCAGAAATCACGGCACTATGACAATTGTCCGGCACTTTTTTAAAGTTTCTTAAAAGTTGGGCCTTGCACAAAACATTTGAGTCTATTGGATAAGCATAGAGTTCGGAACACAATTTATTTCTATTGTTCAACGGTTTACACGCACTAAGGTCTTTTATCGGAATATACAGTAAGGAATCGTCGTTTTTTGCAATATATTTTTGAGTGAATGAAAGTACATGGTATAACCCAGTTCTATCATCATAGGCGGGGATTGGGTATAAGCGGGGAGCAGTGAATGATTGCTGTTCAATAAGTGGAATTCTGAGTATAAATACAAGGTCGAAATCTGTTTGAAAAGCTTCTAATTCTGTAATTTCTAGGTATCGTGCAATACTTGAATATTTGACGGGCAAAGGTAAATTATTTTTCACGAGATTCTGTGATATTTCCTGTAAGGCGGCAATGAAATGTTCAGGAGTTAACATTGAGGTATGGCTAATTTTTAGACGGGCAAAAGTTATAGAATTAAGAACATCATTTAAGTTGTCTTGTAGAAAGAGATAATTTTCCATTAGTTTTTCCGTCATTTCTAGAAATGAAAGTTTTGTCTCCACGTACGCCATTTTGTCGTTTACCTTACGAATCATATTTTCCATTTTTCGGATATTTTCGTTAAATATTTTCTCGTCGATTTGAATGTGTTGGATAGTCTCGTTAAAGTTCTTTATAACTGAGGTGGTTACACTGATTTGGTTTTTTAAGTTGTCCTTTGTTTAAACATTTATACTGTTCGTGAAGTACTCGCCGTCGGCGGCGTCTAAGTTACCAGTTATGACTTTGAAAATTGATCCGGCGCCATCGATTAGTCCACGTTTGTACCTTCGGGTGTCCATGTGGATTTCAGTAAATTTGTTTTTGACAGAGTTTGAGATGTGGTTAAATAAGTTGATGTGTGATTGAACGTCAGCACGGAATACGTTGGTTGGGTGAACGTTAGTTTTTAGTGATAAAGCTACTGCATCGAGAATTCTGTCGTTGGTAGCGAAAGCTTGTTCTAGAGCGGAGATTTCTATGAACTAGAAGAGTTCATTTGTGGTTTGACGCGGTTATACGTAATTCCTCATGATAGTAAATCCCTATGGTGTTATTGATTGCCTTTATTTCAAATTGGGATGCTGCCGATCCGAACAGCAGGATAACCCTGTAAAGAATCAGTCTTCAGTGAAAGGTTTCATATGGTCAAAGCTTACTTTGGTTTTTTTGGTTAGTACGAGAATTTAGTAAAGTAGCTGAGTTTATATGTAGTTCTACTATTTGAAAGGTTCCATTAAATTTGTTTTGTAGTTTATCTTTGAACTGAGATTCGCGTACGTAAACCTTATCACCTACTTGATAATTTGGAGTTTTGTCCGAAACATGTTTATCGAATCGAATTTTGTCTTTCTGTTTTTGAGTATCGGTTCTTTCACGTGCTATTTTGTAGTACTGTGAAATAGGGTTATTTAAGTCTCTGATGTATTTAGAAATCAAGTCCTTTTCGTTATAGAGGGTTTAAGGTGGTCGGCTAGACGTGTGCCCGAAAACGAGTTCATAGGGTGTGAACCCATGAGTTTTGTTAGCGGAGTTGTTGTACGTAATAATTGCGTATGGCAGAATATTGAAGGGGTGTTCGTCAGGGTGCTCGGGCTTATGAATACGGATCATATCTAACAAAGTCGTTAGATTGGGGGTGTCCTACACTAGAGTAGGAAAGCTTGATATCGAACAATTTGCAAAGGTCTTTAAGGAGTGCATTATCGAATTCACGACCGTAGTCGCAGTGTATTCGCAGAGGCATTCTGAAGTGTTGGAAAAACCCCAATAGTGCACTGACGACAGTTTTAGCGGACTTGTCGGTAATAGGGTAGGCCTGGGAATATTTAGTTCGTCTCGGATAGTAAGGGAGTAATTTTTCCTAGGAACTTCGAGAAGGTCGATGTTTATTCTTTCGAAAGGTGTTCTTGGAGTTTCTGTTACTACTACAGGATTGTCAAGGTTTTTACGGAAAGCTTTAGTTGTCTGACAGATTTGACAGTTTCTAATGAAATTTTCTACGTCTTTTGTAATTACTGAATTGATTCGGCCGATACTTGTTGGAAATTCATTATAATAATTAACTGATACTACAATTGCAATTTCCACAAATTACGTTTTTTGAAAACTGTCCGACGCGTTTCGACTTATGTCTTTGTCAAGGAACTAGACTAACTGGGTATTTCTTGAGGAAGTTGTATTTATATTCGAGAAGTAATATAATTACCAGGTACTTAGTTTTAAACAGGATTATTTAATTTTATTACAGGTAAAATGATTAACTAAAGAGGTTTATTAAGGGAGAATTATTTATTTCTGTCTGGTCGTTTAACAAATTACCGGTATTTTTAAGTTTATTAATCTCCAATGATTCTAAAAGATTTAATTTATTGCCTATATTTTCTGAATGTAATAATTTAAAATTTTCGTCGAAAAGATGATTGTCTGTTACTAAATGTTCGGCATAATTGGAATCTGTTTTTTGATTAATGAAAGACTTACGGTGTTCATAGATACGTTTTTACACGCTCTGCCGTTTGGCCGATATAGGCTTTAGGGCATGACCCACATGATAATTTATAGACTCCAGATTTATGTTTTGGATCGATTTTTGATTTGTTATTTTTGATAAATTTTCCAAGACTATTGTTTGTTTTGAATGCAACGTTAATATTCTGTTTTCTTAAAAATGATGCTATTTTTAACGATTTAACGATTCACCGCACTTCTATACATCCATATCAACAAAAACTTTCCGCTTACAATAGTATGGTTCATAGATTACTTTCCATAAAACAATCACCAGATAATTTTCAGAAAGAATTAAAGATAATCAAACAGATAGCAGTAAATAACGGGTTTGAGGCCGAATTAATAGAAAATATTCTTGGAAATCAAAAACACAAAAAGGCATTAAGAGAAGTTTACCCTGACAGCAAAACCAATATTGATTCATATAATAGTATAACCTATTTTGGCAAACCAAGTTTAAAAATAGCATCATATTTAAGAAAACAGAATATTAACGTTGCATTCAAAACAAACAATAGTCTTGGAAAATTTATCAAAAATAACAAATCAAAAATCGATCCAAAAAATAAATCTGGAGTCTATAAATTATCATGTGGGTCATGCCCTAAAGCCTATATCGGCCAAACGGCAGAGCGTGTAAAAAACGTATCTATGAACAATTATGCCGAACATTTAGTAACAGAAAATCATCTTTTCGACGAAAATTTTAAATTATTACATTCAGAAAATAAAGGCAATAAATTAAATCTTTTAGAATCATTGGAGATTAATAAACTTAAAAATACCGGTAATTTGTTAAACGACCAGACAGAAATAAATAATTTTCCCTTAATAAACCTCTTTAGTTATTCCTTTTACCTGTAATAAAATTAAATAATCCTGTTTAAAACTAAGTACCTGGTAATTATATTACTTCTCGAATATAAATACAACTTCCTCAAGAAATACCCAGTTAGTCTAGTTCCTTGACAAAGACATCAGTCGAATCGCGTCGGACAGTTTTCAAAAAACGTAATTTGTGGAAATTGCAATTGTAGTATCAGTTAATTATTCTTTTGTAATTCCTTGCCAGTTATACTTTTCTTTAATTCGTCTAATAGTTTCGTTGATCCCTCTGTGTATGTTGTTTTTACCGTTATGGAATTGATCTAGTATTATTGGCACTTGATCTCTTCCTACTGTTTTTGTTATGTTCTGACAGACTTTCCACTTTATGTCTGTTTCTGCGAATATAAACGAAAGCATTTCGAGTATAGGTAGGTCTAAGTTATTTTCAACGCAGTATAGTTCAGAGTCAGTTAGAAGGTCTTTGCTCTTGTAAATTGAGGCAAATAATACCTTGTTTAAAGTGTCGAAATCAGTTGGTAGGGGAATAATGTAATATCGTCTTTTTCGAACGCTTTTACTATTGAAAATATTGATTTTGAATTGCTCGAAGTCGGCGTTCTCTTCGAAGATATCCTCAAGAATTTGGTTATGAAAATCCTTTAAATTGCCGGATTGAAAGAAAACTAAGATATTTTTCTCTATCAAGGAGTTGACAGTAGTCGATAAGTGAGACGGTCGTATACCGTTCTACGAATGTCCAAAATTCTGTAAAAATTGAGTTGTCTTCGTCGTCTGTTTCAAGTTGTTCTGAATCACTGTCTTCGTTTTCGTTCAAGGGAGTTATCGTGAAGTGTTGGAGTTTGGTGTTTGATTGGAAAGTCATACATTCATCAAAATGGTTGATTCGAATGCGTTCGTATTTACTTTTTCGGGTTTGTAACTATATAATTTCATAATCGTACTCCTCGAGCTTGAGGCGCCATCTGGCAAGTCGACTACCTGGATCTTTAATAGAAAACAGCCACGTTAATGGGCGGAGGTCGGTCAGAAGTTTAAATTTTCGTCCAAAAATTATTGGCCTGAAGTGTTTAACGGCCCAAACAATAGCTAGAAGTTCACGCTTTATAGTGGAGTATCAGGTCTCGGCTTTGCAGAGGGTCCTAGATGCGTATCCAATTGGCAGATCTTTGCCTATTGGTCCCTGTGAAAGCACAGCGCCGATTGCAAATGCGCTAGCGGCAGTTGTCAAAATAAAGGGCTCATTGAAATCGGGATAAATTAAAATTGGTGTCGAAGTGAGGGCTTGCTTTAGTTCATTAAAAGAATTAACGTATTCAGAACTGCAATAGAACGAAACATCTTTTTGGAGCAATTTTTTTGAGTGGTTTTGAAATTTTAGCAAAATTGGGTATGAATCGACGATTATACCCGGCTAATTCCAGAAAGGATTTGATATCTTTTTGATTTTGGGGCTGAGCAAATTGCAATATACATTCTATCTTTGATGGATTCGGTTTAACTCCATCTTTGGTAATCAGATGTCCGAGATAGGCAACTTCTTTGCGAAGAAATTCGCACTTGTCGGGTTGGATTTCGAGGTTTGCCTTTCGTAGGCGTTTAAAAACATCAGTAAGACGAGACAAATGTTAGTTGATAATGGAAGAGTATACGATTATGTCGTCCATATAGACGAGGCAACGTTCGTTTTGAATTTCTAAAAGAATGTTGTCCATAACCCTCTGGAATGTTGAAGGGGCATTCTTTAGACCAAAGGGCATCCTTACGAATTCGTAGTGCCCATTCTCAACAGTAAACGCGGTTTTGGAAATGTCTTTTGGGTCAATCTCAATCTGATGGAATCCCGAGACGAGGTCAAGTGTTGTGAAATACGGGCATTTGCCAAGTTGATGTAATAAGTCCGAAATGTTAGGGAGAGGATATTTGTCAACCGTTAGTTCTTTGAATTTTCGATAGTCAACTACAACGTGCCATTTTTGCTTTCCTGAAGCGTCCAGTGTTTTCGGTACTACCCATTCTGAATAAAGCAAGCAGTGCCGTTCTCAAAGAACAAATAAACAGAAGTGAGCGAAACAAAAAAACAACTCTACTACCTTCACCTGAAGCTCAGCCGCCAATTACACGGAGTACTGTGGGACCGAGTAGAGCTGCTAACATACTGGCGTATGCATTTCTTATATCGTCACCATACTACCATAATTCAATATCAGCTATAGAGGATATACTAAAAAAAGTCTTTAAGTATAAGCACTGTTTGATGAAATAAGTACAAATTGTGATATTCATTTCAATAAACTCAATTCTATTCTATGTACCTATATGGATAGCTATAGTTTAGATGCTTAGAGTAAAGTTGCATTTTCTTGATACATTTCTTTTTCATTTTGTTTTTCAACTTTTTTAGTATTCTTATTCTCTGACTTTTTTAATTCATTATTAGTTTGTATTAATTTGTGAAGATTTTAAGTATTTTCGTATTAATTTAATTTTTAGTTGTTTTTTAATTATGAAAACCAATGTTGTGTATGTTGTTCTCTGTAATTCGGTGCAGTACCTGTTGAGAATAAACTTTAAAGTATAAGTATCTAATGATGAATATGAAAGCATATATCTAAGACGATTCAAACAATGTAGGCCACAAATCCCAAAAAACATTAAGTTAATTAATAAATTAATATTAAACAATGTGCATTGATGAAGAGAAAATTTCACACTTTGTTTTACCTGTATTCAGCTCCCCATCCCTTAACAAAGGACATCCTAATAGTACACATCCTTGTCAACTGATATACGGTTTCAAACCCTTGTCTTACAGACTGGGATAACAAAGCAGCAAATTCTTGGTTATTAAAAATCTTCAAATTGCAACCTGCAAATTACAAATTAAAGATAAATTTTCTGCATTTTATTTTAAAAAACACTGAAAAATTTCTAAAACATTATTTTGTCATTCACAAGTGAACAGTATTTATTCAATCATTGTTCACTACACTTTTATCTTACCAGGAGGAATTTTGCAAACAGTAGCCGGATGCCAACCGTATCTTTGATTACAATTAGGAGATTGAACAAAAATGCTTGAATCACTTAAGCACTCAGCGAATACTTCACCACCTAAAAGGTAAAATGAACTACTGGATATTAAACCTTTACTTGCAGTTTCTTACCTATATAATAAAGTCTCACGCCTTTCCCAATATGCCGTCTTGTTTGTTCCACTACAGTATTACGATTGACATTGGACAAAAGCCCTAAACAAAATCTAAAATCATAAGTACAAAAAATAAACTATTATTCAGAAAATTATATTTCTTGGAAGTACCTTTCTGAATTGCTGGGATCTGTGAAACCATCCACTGTTATAGAAGGTTGACTGGCATGGAAAGTTTCCCCAACTCTGGTATTCAGTTCATAGTAGCTTATACTACACCAAAAAGCTGGTTCGCAGTAAAGTACCGGCTGAGCGTCTACAGGAGGGCTTGGAGTTATCCTAGACATACCTGTAACACAGAAATTTGTTATCAATATGTACGTAGAGAAGCGCTTAATGAGTAACAACAGCGATTATTCCGAAGAAGATGAGTGAGATCTCATCGAAACGTATTTAAATTGTATTTCTAAGGCAATATATATTTTAGATTTGGTTTCACTACACTTTTTAAAAATTATTTATTTCACAAAAATTATATGTTTAAGATAAAAAATACAAATATGAAGAGTGTCATCAGTCATAGTGGATAGCTGTCTTTCTTGGTCACGTCATTCAGCTTTCTGTAATCCACGCAAAATCGGGTGGTTCCATCCTTCTTTTAAACTAGCACGACGGGAGCCGACCATGGGCTGATGGATGGCTCAATAACTCCATTTTGTAACATGGACTCGATGCTGCCTGTTGTTGCCCCAATGGGAGTCGTCTAGGCGGTATTCTGATGGGTTGAGCCTTTCCGGTATCTATTCGGTGCTGAATGATGTTAGGGCGACTGGTGGTCCCATCTTGACTGTTGAAAATTTGCCAGTGTTTTGTGATAAATTGCTTGGCTTTCTTCTGTTCCCCTGGTGTAAGGTGTGTCAAATGGTCAGCAAACTATTGTAGGAAGTCTTTATTGGGCCCTGTCTCCTTCACCGATGTCTGGTACTCTTCCGCGCAATTGATGATAGTCTCCACTGATTCGAAACAAGCTATTTCTTGACCATTGGCAATTCTGATGTCGTTGTTGGACAAATTACAGACTCTAATTGGTATTTCTCGTCCGGTTTTAACTATCCAACTAAGTAGTCATGAGCTGAGTGTACGGCCTCCACCATTCCAACGCAGCTCCCAGGATTGCTTGCTAGCTGCCCATGAATAATCTGTTCCGCTCGACCGGGAATTCTGGCTGAGGATTTTGCTACAATTTTTATGGAGGTCGCGGACGGGCCGTGTCAATACAAATTCTTCATTTAGGAACCGAAGAACATCATATCTCGGGTCGAACATAAATCCATGCTGGCTGATTAGGTCTATACCCAATATGAAATCGTCGTCAATATTCGCTACTAGGACCCTATGCCAGATCATGTTGTCCCCTATCTGTAGCACGACATCTGCCTCACCCTGTATTGACATGGACTCGCCGGTGACTGTCCTGAGCTGGATGTTGTTGTTAGCTGGCCGGATCTCCGAAGCCTTCAAGACCCTGGACCTGACGTTGGACACAGCGGCGCCGTTATCGATGGTGATGGTAATTGCTCTGCCACTGATGGTGCCCCTGATGACTAGGCTGCTGCTATCTCGGCAAAATCCCCGGATGGATACTGTCCTGGGGGCTGGTGGAGGGTTAGTTAGTATTCGCCCCCTTTTGCTGACTGATTGGAGTTTCCCTGGTTGGTAAGGTTGGTGGGTTGGCTACCCCTGGTTGGTGATAGTTCCGGTAGCCTTACTCTGCAGTCACGTTGAAAGTGTCCAGTCCGTCCACAGCGGTAACATGCCCCTCTGGTGCCAGTTCTTTGTGACTGTTCTAATAGCTTGTTCAGACCAGCCAGCAGGGCTTGACATGGTGACTCTGGCTCTTCCTGGTTAAAGGAAACTGCTCGGACCCTCGGCTTGGACATGTTCATGACGGCCTCTACTTCTAACGCCCGAAGTAAAGCTTCATTACTTTTCTTGACGCCACTTAGTCATAGATTTCGTTGTACTTCCACATCTCTGATACCGTTTATGAAACTCTGTGTGGCCAATTGATCTTTGGTTTCCTCTGGCAGGTCTGGGTAGGACAAGTGTACTAACCGCCTAATCTCTGCTTTGAATTCTTGGAGGCTTTCACCGGATTTTTGCGTTTTTCCACTAAATTGGACTTGGTATACCTGGCTCAAGGATTGATTGTCGTATCTCTTGTCCAGAATGGCGATGATCTTGTCGAAATTGCCTTGTTCATCAACTGGATCTAAGGCCGGACCTCTTAAGGAAATTACAAGACAGGTAGATTTTTCTTGGTTATCCCATCCATTAGCTGTAGCCACTGCTTCAAATTGCTGTTTATACATGGGCCAAGATGAACTGCCATCAAATGTGGGTGGTTTGCTAACGGAACCTTTGGTACTCATGGTGTTCTGGTAATTTTCCTCGCTGTAAGTCCTGCTGCATTTTTTAAATTTATATTTCTACCTTGTTTTGGATGGCACTGATTTTATCTTGAACTGTGTTTTGAATAGAACTGATTTCAAATTTTACCTGGCTTTGAATGGCATCAAGGTCATCTACTTTGGTTTCAAGAGTGTCCACGGTATTTTTTATGGTCTTAATGTCATCATTTATCTCTTTTATGTCTGACTTAACGATTTGCATTCTGTCATTAACCGTTTCATTAACTTGCGATACTATTTGCCTTAGTTGTTCAAATTGCAGTTGTCTTTTTTCGTCAGTTACTTTAAGTTCATTTCGTCTCTGTTCATCTAATAATTTAAATTTCATTTCATCGTGGAAACTAGATTTTGTTGTTTTTCTTCCATGGCAGTGACAAGATTTTCTAATTCTATTTTACGTTTTTCATGAAAAGATTTTACTAACCTTTGTTGAATTTCTTCCTGATGTTGTTTCTCTTTTTTGTCACGTTTTCCAGAATCTGGACTATTTTTTCGTCCAGTCCCTCCGTAACCTGCTTGACTATTTTTTTTTGTAGTTTTAATCCTGCACTTCTGATCGCCAAATTTGTTATATAGTCCGTGGGTTCAATTAATTATACAACTAATATTCACTTTCACTTTTCTAGAACTCTTATTTACATCAAATTATACAGAACAGCTGATTGAAATATCAATAAAATTACAATATACGCTCGTCGTCGCTGTCTAACTGACGGCCGCGATTATGGGTCGCTCCTTTTAAAACCAGCATCGAAAACTCTCGTACAATTCATTATCAATTCTACAGCTGCCGAGTCATTTCGAGATCAATTTTTTTGTCCTAAAAGCGATCGATGTTGTACTGGACTGATATAACAATATATACCAACCTAAAATAAAACTAGTCTAAAATGAGTCATAATATTCCGTGTCGTAATACGTGAATAACCATATATATATATATATATATATATATATATATATATATATATATATATAGACCGTTCTCGAGAATCTCGTGTTTCTCTTGTTTATTTTAGAAAAAAAACTTTTTCGACGTTTCAATGAGATCTCATTCATCTTCTTCGGAATTACTGATATTGTCACTCACTAAATGTAGTACAAATTGATCTGCTGCTGTTGATCTTGTTCGTTCTGGTCAATCAGAGCTCTTGCCCTTTGACGGGTTATGGGTCCGCTCATCATTGTGCTATTGTTTGGTCTCCGAGGGGTATTCGCGTTATTTGTTCTTTTTTCTGGAGATTTCATTTTAATGCTAATATAGCAGTCTGTTAATGTGGCTCTCCAGGTGGGTGGGAGACCTTGCGCATCGTCCAGTTTATTAAGGTTTGTTTAACGTTTTTCCATTTCAATAGATTCCCTGACTAGACTTGTTCTATAATTTTCGCTTTTTGCTAACATCTTCATCTGGTAGAAATCTATTTGATGACCGGTATTTAGATGGTGTTGTGATAATGCAGACGTCGTTGTTTTTTGTTTAACTGCATTTCTGTGTTCTTATCTCCGGGCACTTGATTTTCTGTTAGTTTGGCCGACGTACGCGAGGTTGCAGTCTTTACACGGTATCTCATATACACCCTGATTTTCGCCGATCAGAGCAATTCGCGACTTATTTCGCTTCATTGATAATGTTGTATCTTCGGTCTGCAATTTATCTGAATACTATTTTTTTACATTTTGTCAAATTAGTCGTCTGAACGAGAAAAGTCACAACTCTAAGCTGTTTGCCCATTATTTGCGAATTTAACAGATGCAAGTGAGTGCGATATCGTGAAAACCTTATATCTTCGATCTCCAAGATTTCTGCTTTTCGTAATTTTTTAGACAGGGTTAGACTAGTCTTCTTTATGAATCAAATACCTAAGCTGTTTGCAAATTATTCGCGAATTTAGCAGATGAATGCAAGATTAAAATATTTCGAAAACGATATATCTTCGGTCTGCAAAATTTCTGCCGGTCTGAATTTCCTACACATATTTGGAATAGTGATCTGAACGAGTACAATCAGATCCCAAAGCCATTCGCGAATTATACGAGAATTTATGAGATGACGCGCGGCGGCCAGATCGAAATACAGCGAAGACGATATATCTTCGGCCTGCAAAGTCTCTGACGTTCTGAATTTCTTAATATTTGGAATAGTGTTTTGAAAGAGTACAATCAACTAACAAAGCCGTTCACGAAGTATTCGCGAATTTATCAGGCTATGGCCAAATCGATAAACGATATATCTTCGGTCTGCAATTTTTTTACGTTCTCAAATTCGTATATATGTTTGGAATAGTTTTCTAAACGAGTACAATCAAATCTCAAAGCTGTTCGCGAATTATGCGCGAATTTATCAGACGACCCCCAGGTCGAAATATCGCGATAACGATATATCCTGGGTTTGCAAAATTTCTAACGTTCCGAATTTCTTATACATATTTGGAATAGTGTTTTGAACGAGTACAATCAAGTCCCAATGTCGTTCGCGAAGTATTCGCCAATTTATCAGGCTACGGCCAAATCGAAATATCGCGATAACGATATATCTTAGGCCTGCAAAATTTCTAATGTTCTGAATTTCTTATACATATTTGGAATAGTGTTTTGAACGAGTACAATTAAGTTCCAAAGCCGTTAGCGAATTTATCATGTTACGGCCACATCGAAATATCGCGATAACGTTATATCTTAGGCCTGCAAAATTTCTAACGTTCTGAATTTCTTATACATATTTGGAATAGTGTTTTGAACGAGTACAATTAAGTCCCAAAGCCGTTCGCGAATTATTCGCGAATTTATCAGGCTACGGCCAAATCGAAATATCGCGATAACGATATATCTTCGGTCTGCAAAATTTCTAACTTTCTGAATTTCTTATATATATTTGGAATGGTGTTTTGAACGAGTACAATTAAGTCCCAAAGCTGTTCTCGAATTATTCGCGAATTTATCAGGCTACGGCCAAATCGAAATATCCCGACAACGATATATCTTAGGTCTGCAAAATTTCTAACGTCCTGAATTTCTTATGCATATTTGGAATAGTGTTTTGAACGAGTACAATTAAGTATCAAAGCCGTTCGCGAATTATTCGCGAATTTATAAGGCTACGACCAAATCGAAATTTCGCGATAACGATATATCTTCGGTCTGCAAAATTTCTAACGTTCTAAATTTCTTATACATATTTGGAATAGTGTTTTGAACGAGTACAATCAAGTCCCAATGTCGTTCGCGAAGTATTCGCGAATTTATCAGGCTACGGCCAAATCGAAATATTGCGATAACGATATATCTTAGGGCTGCAAAATTTCTAAACTTCTGAATTTCTTATACATATTTGGAATAGTGCTTAGAACAAGTCCAATTAAGTCCCAAAGCCGTTCGCGAATTATTCGCGAATTTATCAGGCTACGGCCAAATCGAAATATCGCGATAACGATATATCTTCGGTCTGCAAACTTTCTAACTTTCTGAATTTCTTATACATATTTGGAATAGTGTTTTGAACGAGTACAATCAAGTCCCAATGTTGTTCGCGAAGTATTCGCCAATTTATCAGGCTACGGCCAAATCGAAATATCGCGATAACGATATATCTTAGGCCTGCAAAATTTCTAAACTTCTGAATTTCTTATACATATTTGGAATAGTGCTTGGAACAAGTACAATTAAGTCCCAAAGCCGTTCGCGAATTATTCGCGAATTTATCAGGCTACGGCCAAATCGAAATATCGCGATAACGATATATCTTCGGTCTGCAAAATTTCTAACTTTCTGAATTTCTTATACATATTTGGAATAGTGTTTTGAACGAGTACAATCAAGTCCCAATGTTGTTCGCGAAGTATTCGCGAATTTATCAGGCTACGGCCAAATCGAAATATCGCGATAACGATATATCTTCGGTCTGCAAAATTTTTAACTTTCTGAATTTCTTATACATATTTGGAATAGTGTTTTGAACGAGTACAATCAAGTCCCAATGTTGTTCGCGAAGTATTCGCGAATTTATCAGGCTACGGCCAAATCGAAATATCGCGATAACGATATATCATCGGCCTGCAAAATTTCTAACATTCTGAATTACTTACACATATTTGGAATAGTGTTCTGAACGAGTACAATCAAGTCCCAAAGCCGTTCGTGAATTATTCGCGAATTTAGCAGACGACGGCCAGGTCGAATTATCCCGATAACGATATATCTTCGGTTTGCAAAATTTTTACGTTTTCAAATTCGTATACATGTTCGAAATAGTTTTCTAAATGAGTAAAATCAAGTCCCAAAGCTGTTCTCGAATTATTCGCGAAGTTATCAGACGACGGCCAGGTCGAAATATTGCGAAAACGATATATCTTCGGCCTACAAAATTTCTGAAGGTGTGAATTTGGTACACATATTTAGAATAGTTTTCTGAACGAGTACAATCAAGTCTTTCGTTCGCGAATTATTCGCGAATTTATCAAACGACATCTAAATCGAAATATCGCGAAAACGATATATCTTAGGTTTGCAAAACTTTTGGGCAGTGATATTTTTTGTTGGTATTCAGTTTAACATTTGGAAGGAATATAACCGAGGATCTAGACCGTTCGCGAAATAGTTCCAAAAATGTTCACTGCTAAGGTATCTACTGTGGCTACAAAATCTCATATCTTAGCTTTGCAAAATTTTTGGGCTGCAATTTTTTTCTATGGTCTTCAGCTTAGTATTTTGAAGCCGAGGATCTAGACCGTTGCGAAATTATTCACTGATAAGGTATCTGCTTTGGCTACAAGAGCTCATATCTTCGGTTTGCAAATTTTTTGGGCTGTGATATTTTTTGATGATATTCAGTTTAATATTTTGAAGCATTATAACCAAGGATCTAGACCGTTCGCGAAATAGTTGCGAAATTATTCACTGATAAGTTATCCACTGTGGCTACAAAAGCTCATATCTTCGGTTTGCAAAATTTTTGGGCCGTGATATTGTTTGTTGATATTCAGGTTAATATTTTGCAGCAATATAACCGAGGATCTAGACCGTTCGTGAAATAGTTGCAAATTTTTTCACTGCCAAGGTATCTATTATGCCTACAAAAGCTTATATCTCCGGTTTGCAAAATTGTTGGGGCGCGATTTTTTTCGTTGGTATTCAATTGAGTATTTTGAAGTAATATTACCGAATATTCAGACTATTTTACAAATAATTGCGAAAATTTTCACTGATTTCGGTATGCAAAATTTTTTGCTCGGTGTTTATTTTTTCGTTTTTCTTCGGTTTTGTATTGTATTGTTGGATTTCGATTAAGTGTTTGATAACAAATACCATTAGAATGTTCTACTGCTGTCCTCAATAATTTTTGAATAGAAGATGGCGACACTCCACGTACATTAACAACACTTCACATAACAATACTTTACATTAATAATAGGTTTTGTAATTATGTCTTTAGAAATAATCAGTTTAACCGTTTTTAGTATATATTTTTGTCGAAGCATTATCTGTTAATTATTTTATAGACCCTTAATAATGCGTCGCTCCAACACGTCCCTCGTTGTCCGCGATAATACCTTGAAAATAAAATCTACTAGTGAAGTGAGCATATTTAAGGGTATTTTAAAATCAGCATTCAACGGTGTCGGTAGGTAAATGTATCACTTAAAAAGATGTGATGACTGAACTTTGTGATATACTTGCCTCCTTTCCGCCTTTGCGATTTTTTTATTTTATTGCTTTTTATTGCACTATTAATAACTTTGGACTGGCAGTTACTGAATTTTTTCACAAGCGAACGACCCCAAAGTTCCTTGCATCAAGTCGGGCTTTTGAAGTTACCGACCGTTGGTGGTTAGGACAGATGGATCGAAAAACACCTCAATAAATTATAATTGTAACACCCAGCGAAAGCAAAAAAGGGTACAAATTTGTAAATAATCAGTGGATAATTTCGCCTCTATTTCGTAAACTGTATGGATCCTATGTGAAACTGCTTCAAAATACAAAACTAAGGACGAACGAAAAAAATTTGCAGTGGAAAAATTTTGCAAACCGAAGATATGAGCTTTCGTAGCCACAGGAGATATCTTATCAGTGAAAAATTTTGCAACTATTTCGCCAACGGTCTTAATCCTCGGTTACACTGCTTCAAAATATTAAACTGAAAACCAAAGAAAAAAATCACTGCCCAGAAATTTTGCAAACCCAAGATATGAGCTTTTGGGGCCACAGCAGATACCTTATCAGTGAATCATTTCGCAAATATTTCGCGAACGGTCTAGATCTTCAGTTGAATTGGTTCCAAATATTAAACTGAATATCAACAAAAAATATCACAGTCCAAAAATTTTGCAACTATTATGGGAACCGTCTAGATCCTCGGTTATATTCCTTCAAAATACTAAACTGAAGAACAACAATAAATATCACTGCCCAAAAATTTTGCAAACTGAGCTCTTGTACCCACAGCAGATACCTTATCAGTGAATAATTTCGCAACTATTTCGCGAACGGTCTAGATACTCGGCTATATTGCTTCAAAACACTAAGCTGAAGACAATAGAAAAAAATTGCAGCCCAAAAATTTTGAAAAGCTAAGATATGAGTTTTTGTAGTCACAGTAGTTAGCTGATCAGTGAATAATTTCGCAACAGTCTAGATCCTCGGATATATTGCTTCAAAATACTAAACTGAAGTACAACAAAAAAATTGCACAGCCCAAAAATTTTTCAAACTGAAGATATAAGCTTTTGTAGGCATAATAGATACCTTAGCAGTGAAAAATTTTGC
Organism: Octodonta nipae; assembly: GCA_034190945.1. Classification (NCBI taxonomy): domain Eukaryota; kingdom Metazoa; phylum Arthropoda; class Insecta; order Coleoptera; family Chrysomelidae; genus Octodonta; species Octodonta nipae. The sequence continues at coordinate 99,882,792 of CM067217.1, forward strand.
AACTATATCGCGAACGGTCTAGATCATCGGTTATATTGCTTCAAAATACTAAACTGAAGAACAACAAAAAATTACACAGCCCAAAAATTTTGCAAACCTAAGATATAAGCTTTTGTAGGCATAATAGATACCTTAGCAATGAAAAAATTTTGCAATTATTTAGCGAACGCTCTAGATCCTCGGTTATATTGCTCCAAAATACTAAACTCAAGAACAACAAAAAATATTACAGACCAAAAATTTTGCAAACTAAAGATATGAGTTCTTGTAGCCACAGTAGATATCTTATTAGTGAATAATTTCGCAACTATTTCGCGAACGGTCTAGATCCTCGGTTATATTGCTTCAAAATACTAAACTGAATACCACAGAAAAAAATCACGGCCCAAAAATTTTGCAAACCTAAGATATGAGTTTTTGTAGCCACAGTAGATACCTTATCAATGAATAATTTCTCAACTATTCCGCAAGCGGTTTATATCCTCTGTTAGATTGCTTCAAAATAGTAAACTGAAGACTTAACGGACAAAAATCTGGGTTCGGAAAATTTGCAAAATGAAGCGATCGGCTTTGAAACTAGAAAGTTATTACGAATTTGTATAATAATTTGTAATCATAAAAATTTTTGCAAACCGAAGATATATCGGTTTCACGATATTTCGATCTGGGTGTTGTCTAATGAATTCGCGAATAATTCGCGAACGGTTTGGGACTTGATTGTACTTGTTCAGAACACTATTCCAAATATGTGTAACAAATTTAGAACGTTAGAAATTTTACACGCCGAAGATATATCGTTGACGCGATATTTCGATTTGGCCGTAGCCTGATAAATTCGTGAATACTTCGCGAACGGCTTTGGGACTTGATTGTACTCGTTCAAAACTCTATTCCAAATATGTGTAAAAAATTCAAAACGTTAGAAATTTTGCAGGCCGAAGATATATCGCTTTAGTGATATTTCGACCTGGGGGTCTTCTAATAAATTCGCGTATAATTCGCGAACGGCTCTGGGATTTGATTGTACTCATTTAGAAAACTATTCCGAACGTGTATACGAATTTGAGAATGTAAAAAATTGTGCATACCGAAGATATATCATTATCGCAATTTTTTTATCTGGCCGTAGCCTGAAAAATTCGCGAATACTTCGCGAACGGCTTTGAGACTTAATTGTTCAAAACACTATTCCAAATGTGTGTAAGAAATTCAGAACGTCAGAAATTTTGCAGGCCGAAGATATATCAGTTTCGCCATATTTCTATCTGGCCGTCGCGCGTCGTCCAACAAATTCCCGTATAATTTACGAACGGCTTTAAGATTTGATTGTATTCGTTTAGAAAACTATTCCGAACGTGAATACAAATTTGAGAACGTAAAAAATTTCGCAGACCAAAGATATATCGTTTTCGAAATATTTTAATCCTGCATTCATCATCTGCTAAATTCGCAAATAATTTGCAAACAGCTTAGGTATTTAATTCATAAAAAAGACTATTCTAACAGTGTCTAAAAAATTAGAACAAGCAGAAATCTTGCAGATTAAAGATATAAGGTTTTTACGATATCGCACTCACTTGCATCTGTTAAATTCGCAATAATGGGCAATACAGGTTAGAGTTTTGACTTTTCTCGTTCAGACGACTAATTTGACGTTATGTAAAAAATAGTATTCAGATAAATTGCAGACCGAAGATACAACGTTTTCAATGAAACGAAATAAGTCGCGAATGGCTCTGATAAGTGATTTGATTTGCCAAGTAGATATAATGAATCATTACAACGAAAACGTACACACTGTAAAATCTTGCATAAGAAAAATTCAAAGTTAATAAGCATATATAAGATTTCAAGGCATTTAATAAATTTTCAAATGATTCATAATCTCGAATTTTCTAATTCTTTGCCAAAAATATGGCTATTCAAAAGGATCAATTCAATCATTATTTCTATAGAGCGGCGCGCATATTAAGTCCCTCGTTATAAGCGCTGGCCGCTGAGTTTGTTGGCCGCCAGCTTCAGCTTCCCGCATCACCATGACTTTTAGTGCTAGATACAAAATATACCTATTACACCTTATTGCATTATATTCACTTAGACCAAGTTGACAATTCTCAATTTCATCCTCTAATCATGTTTCAGAAAACAATATAATATCATAAACGGGGATAATATGAATGTTAGAATTGAGAGTCTGAAAGACGACTGCGATTATTATGAATTTTTGATAGTAAATAGAAAAATATTCAGTATCAGCTAATTGCTGTTCTCAGATGATATTTGTTTAATAGATGGAACACCGTTAACAACCTTAATAATCAAATTAATTTCACCATCTACAGTTCACGTTTGTGTGTTTCATTCTTAATAGTTTTACAGAACTCCATTTGTTGTTTGGCTTGATCACTAGAAATATGAAAGTTATTATCAAAAAGAGACTTCTAACACTAAAAAAAAACCAATGAACACACTGCGGATGGTAGCTTTACTATATAAGTCGTTTCTTGCCTTGAATATATTTTTTACCAATTCTATGTATATTAATCTTTTTCAAAGTAAAAGGTGGTGTCAAATTAGTCTGGTCAAATAATGACATAAGAATTTTTTAGATTATTGGCATCAAGTTTTAAATATTGTATATAATGAAATTATTTGCCTTGGTATTGTTTATTTTTATTTCTTGAAATAAGTGCTCAGTATGAGGACATAAAGATTTTGTTAGACTATCCATTTGTTATTCAAGTTTCTTATGTTTGCATTCAATTTTACATTCCATGAAGGTCAATCTTTTATTTATCATGGAAAACAAGATTTTTGAGTTTTCATCCAATTTGTTAGGGTCTTCAATAACCTATGTCTTAAGTTCACCGTTTTCATCGTCTATAAAGATTTGTGGCCACAGCGAGCGACAACGGCCTCGCCTAACCGCGCAGGATAGATGGAAATAAGAATTCCAATTCTTTAACTTTTAAACTTTATTGATGTTCAACGAGTTGTTTTTGGACAGGCATGTCATTATTATATAAACTAGATTAATAATAACTTTCATATACACGAATTATATCAACCATCGCCTATGCTAGCATACAGAATTACGTCGCCACACGAAGACCATTGACCAGGCGGATCGCAGATGCAGTTATAGGTCATATTTCATCGCATTTTATTATTTTGCATTATAATAGTTAGTTAGTTTAACGCTTCGAGATTGTCGGGTCAGAAATTCAAAAATTTGTAATTCAAATAAAAATATTTTCTTTAAAAACCGAGTTTAGAGTTCACGACCCATTTTTGGCGCAGTCAGTAGGATAGTTCCGAAATTTGCGAATCGCTCGGGAATTTTTCGTTTTTACGATTAACGGAACTAACGAACTATCGAACTTTGTTGATCGAACTGGTGATAGCGATTGTTGACAGAGCGGCTCCTCGAACTTCAGGAAACTCAGTTCATCGAGAACCTGCTTCAGCCTTTTACCAGTCCATCATAGAAATTTGGAACAAAAAAAGTCCGAATTTGCAAGGAAGACTCCAGTGGCGTAGACGAAAATAGCTTCCCTGGACGTCGCCCTTATAGTTTGTGAACAATGCTCAAACTCGTTTTTATTTTTATTTAAGTACAACATTAAATGTCAAGTGAAAATTTGTGAGATATTTTTAATTATTTATCTATTATAGGCGGCCCTACAACTGACTCATATTCTATTTTAAGCTATAATTTTCCTAAAACTTCTCAAAATAATTTAGATAGTGACGAACAAATAGATTTAGATAGGAATTTAGTTGAAAAAGTAATTGTAGAAATTAATCTTAGTAATAAAATAGAAATGGCTAGACCTGTTGCTAATCCTGAACCATTTAAATCTGAGTATTTAAATTGCGTACCCGAATTCGACGGAAACCCAAATGAACTTGGAAGATATTTAAGTATTTGTGAATCCATTTTAACAACTTTTTATGATCGTGCAAATCCAGAAAGCTTTCATAATGTTTATTTGTTGAATTCATTACTTTCAAAATTGACAGGTAATGCTAGACTAGTGATTAATATACAAGATGTGAACAGTTGGAATGATTTAAAATTAGTATTGACACGAAATTTTGCGGATCAAAGAGATGAAAGTTGCTTAAATAGAGATCTTGTTTTAATGAAACAACTTCCTAAAGATAAAACTCAGCAATTTTATGATAGATGTCTTAATATTTTAAATTTGTTGTGTAGCTATGTAAACTGCCATGAAGTCACAGATCAAGCCAAACAGTTAAAATGTGATCTCTATCAAAATTTAGCATTAAAAACATTTTTGTCAGGATTGCGTGAACCCCTTGGTAAAACAATACGTTGCATGAAACCTGATTCTTTGAGTCAAGATTTACAATTTGTAATCGCAGAAGATAATGCCCACTATTTTCAAACAATTATGTCTAAAAATTTACCAAAACCTCCACAGATGATTCAAGCACCATTTCATAACCAAAATAATTTTCTGAATAACCCTTCTTTACCAAGAAACTATAATTTCAATCAAAACTACCGCACACAAAATTCATTTCCTTCACAGCCTGTTCAAATACAACCAAGACAATACTTTCAGCAACAAAGCAACCAAAATGTTTACAAACCAAACTTTCAAAATAGAAACTTTCCAAGACCTACTCCAATGAGCGGAATTTCTGTTCAGAACTCAAAAAACATCTTTGCCAACAACTTTCTACCAAAATCAAAATACCCCAAGATTTCCACAAGGTAATGTAACAAACTATCACAACAGCCGAAATCATTTGGTTTTTGAAGAAATTAATAATACTGAAACTGACGACAAATTCACAACTGAAAATCACTATCAATACTATTACGATGAAAATACTGTACAACCAAAAGAAAACTCTAGTATCGAAATCTCTGAAGTTGAAGACGATAAGTCTCAGGAAATTCCACAAGAAATTTCTCTCAATCAAATTAGTTCGAATCAATTACCATATATTATTTTTCCCGAACAAAATTTAAAACTTCTAATTGATTCTGGATCATCAAGATCTTTTCTCGATCCTGAAATTGCCTATAAATTTTTCCCAAATTTTATTCCATTTACAGTGTCTACAGTTTCTCATAAATCAACACATCAGTATAGTGCACTGATTCCCGCTTCAAAGATTTTTCAATTACCAACACCTAAGTCCTTAAAATTCTATCTTTTTAAGTTTCATGAGGTATTTGATGGTCTTATAGGCTTAGAAGATTTAATACGACTTCAGGCTATACTTGACTTCAACAAAGGATGTCTGATAACCCCATACGCAAAAATCAAACTTCTTTTTCATAAAGTAGAAAATAATATGAACTCGTTTACTGTTAGCCCAAATTCTAAACATTTTAGCAATACGGAAATTTTTGTTCAGAAAAAAATTCATAAACTAAATTCTAGTTCTAAAAAAATACCTAAACAAAATATAAATACGTTAAAATCGAGAAACACTCAAAAGTTTGATCACAAAAATTTTATAAACGAATTTGTAGATCATGCTAATTCAAATTCGGCAACCAAAATAAAAGCAAACGCAAGAAGTACGTACACAAGGAATCTTAAAACCCAGAAAAAAAAGTAGAAACCGAACAAGTAGAAAACATCAAAAACTTGTCAAATTTTCTGATAACAAATCAACAGAAGACAATAATATTTTTATGCTTATACAAACTGGTAACAACAACTCTGAACATACTCGGCAAAATCCTAGAAATAACGAAGACAATTCTGAAAAAACTACTGCTCACTCTAATACAAATGCCACAGTTGGTATCCCCATTGTTAATTACGCTGTGAATTATGGACAAAATCAAATAGTTATTCATTCTGTCTTACCCTCTCCAGCACATCCAAAAACAACTATACTTTTCGAACGAAAGCGGCGAATTAATGTTCAGATTTCCAGAAATAATTTTGAAAAGGACATAATTAATTTCGTTAAAAATTTTGTTTCCCCAAACATTCAGTACCATCTCTTTTTCGAAAATCCCAAAGATTATAAAGCTTTTTCATTAGTTCTCCAAAGAAACTTTCGAATCTCCAAATTGAAGTTGAAAAACTGTAACAAAAAACTTCTTGACATCACGAACAAACATGACATTAAAAATATTATTGAAGCTTATCACGAAGGTAAATCAAACCATCGTAGTATCCATGAAACTTTGCAAAGAATTAAAGATAAATACTATTGGCCAAATCTCAAAAATTCTATTCAAACTTACATAAATGACTGTGAGATTTGTTAACAGTCCAAATACGAAAGACACCCTGTAAAGATGAAAATGAATATCACTCCTACAGCAATAAAATAAAAAGCATATCCTGTAAATTGCCTCACAGGGACAGAAATTGCAAATAATCTCATATATTTCTTTTCTCACCATGGAATACCCAAACAAATTGTGGTAGACAACGGCACAGAATTTAAAAATTCGGTTGTTTCAGAAATTCTTTCATTTCACAAAATACAAGTTCACTTTTGCTCACCAAACGAGCCCCAATCAAACGGAATGATCGAACGCCTACATTCCACCCTAATCGAACACCTTCGACTTCTCAATACGAAAGACTTTACAAAAACTCCCATGAAGATGAAAATGATATATGCAATTCTTGCATATAATCACTCAATTCATTCAATAACAAAACTAAAACCTATTGACGTGATTAGTGGACAAAATGACCTTTTTGATATAGACATCGAAAAAATTTTATTGAACGACTACGTTAACGATCACAAAGAGCGATCGTAGCTACTTTACTCAAAAATAAATTCTGACTTGATTACTAATAAAGAACGAACAATTCAAAAACTTAATCGAACCCGCGATGACGCCGAACTGTTTAAACCACAACAAAAAGTATTTATCAAAAAACATATCAGACAGAAGAACGCAAATAAATTTAATAAATCTACAACCCTCCAGACAGTTCACCCTGAACATAAAACAGTTTCCACAGAAAATTTAAATAAAGTCCATATGGACAATATAAAACGTCCTTTAAAAAGGACATACTCTTTCTGATATAGGTTTTATTTTTAATTCAGATTCCCCGCAATATTGGGAACACACGAGAAGATTACAATTAGGAATTTAGAAAATAATCCCGGCATTATTCCTTTAAAATTAGGAACAGCAAAAGTTCAAAAATACATGCATTCCTTAATCCATTATTATGACCTAAATCCACTAATTACTGAAGTAAACAAACTAAAACGACAATCCGAAAATCTTAAACTTTACATCAGCAAAAATTCTGACTACTTTAATGACTCATCAAATTATTTGAAAATCCTCATTTTAACGGAAGAAAAAGTAGAGAATAAAATATCAGAAATTTTACCACACCCCAATCGTATCAAAAGAGGACTTATAAATGCTTTAGGTTCCACATTCAAAGCAATTAGTGGCAACTTGGATTCCACTGATGGCGAAAGATATGACAAGTTAATTGAAGAACTTCAAAACAATCAAGACAACCTTGCACAAACTATCCAAAAACAAAGTTCACTTTCGATTTCACTTATTGACAAATTTAATAACACTGTTCTCGAATCAAAAATGGATCAAATTTCAAAAATTGTGACAGGCTCAACTTATAGAGAAAATTCTATGTTCATTAAAGACGTTATGAACCAAATTATTAATCTATACGAGGTCATTAACTCTATTCTACAAGATGTTGAAAATTCAATATAACTTTTGCAAAACTTGGATTTATGCACCCTAGTATAATGACAACTACACATCTTTTTCACGGATTAAAACTTTTGGAAAAATATTTGAAAAAGGAACAATTTCCTATTGAGATCAGTTTAGACAATATTTTGTTATACGAAGAAATCATAATGGTTCACGGTTATATAAATAAAAACAAAGTGACCTATATTTTGCAAGTCCCAATAACGCACACTTTCGAATTTGAATATTATCATTTATTTTCAATCCCAATTAGAAAGGAGAACCAGTTTAGAGCCGTTATACCAACAAAGAAATATTTGACAAAAACACAGTTGTACTATACATATATGAACGAACCTTGTAAGTTTGTTTCTTCACAATTCTATTTGTGCGGCCAACTGGACCTTCAAGAAATGAAGAAAGAAAACCCCTGCGAAATCCAGCTATTAGAAATGAAAAATGCCTCTATTTGCCAACCAATATCAATCAGTATCACAAAACCAATGTTCAAACGTCTAGACCAATCAAACCAATGGATTGGCCTAATACCAGTTATAGAAAAAATTAAGCTCCATTGTCAGCACTGCACTGCAGTGTTCACCGATAAAGAAGTTTTCAGCAATAACAAACCGATAAGCTTTAATCAGCCAATATTGTTTCCTGAATTAGAAGCTACAAGTGAAACAGCCTCCTTCACAAACCCAACCATTCACTTAGAAGAAATCGATTTGGATGAACTCCAAGAAATACGAACGCAAGTGTTAAATAATCAACCCCATTTGTCGCATAACTGGATATCACACACCCCCAGTATGTGGACGATCATAGTCTATGGGCTACTGGTGATAATATCAATGTATTTCATTTATACAAAAATTCTCCAAAGATGTCAGAAAAGTAACCGTCATACCCAGCAAGGTATCGAACTATCCGGAGTTCGCCTCCATCACTAACTCGGGACTCGAATTTTCGGGGGGAGGAATTATATCAACCGTCGCCTATGCTAGCATACAGAATTACGTCGCCACACGAAGACCATTGACCAGGCGGATCGCAGATGCAGTTATAGGTCATATTTCATCGCATTTTATTATTTTGCATTATAATAGTTAGTTAGTTGTAACGCTTCGAGATTGTCGGGTCAGAAATTCAAAAATTTTTAATTCAAATAAAAATATTTTCTTTAAAAACCGAGTTTAGAGTTCACGACCCATTTTTCACGTATACTTAATAGGTTAGGAAAACATAATTTAACATTGATATTAAATGTAAGAGTATTATTCTGTCGCTTATTGGCATAAAGTTAAGGGCACATTTCTCGATATTATGAATATTCTTACACCGTTTCTGTGCTGTGGTGTGGGTGTCATTATCGGGAGTAATAGAATATACCGTCTTGATGTTTTTGAGCGAGGCCTTCTTAATGCGCTTATACCCATAATCGACAATTTCAAGCTTTGCCTGCCGATCATGATTTTCAAAATTTCTGGAAACAAAGTTTTCTAATATTCCATGTTCCTATCCGTATATTGGGTGCTCTAGATTTTCTGTTATTGTTTCGATAAGCATTTTTCCTGGTCACACTTTTCAAGACATTGCTAAGCATTAACGGTATTTTTTTTCCATTAAAAATAGTGTTTCAATAACACATAAAACTATTTTTATCCATCGTCACTTAACCTTCAATAAAAATTTTGATGTGTCTTTTGAAGGTTGATATTATCGAAAAATAAAAGTGGCATGTCATTGGTGGCAGCATCTGTGTCAGTCTCAGTCTCGGGAATTACTGACCCTTGTAATACGTACGGTACGATGTATTAGACCAATCAATAGGGATTTTTTCGTGAAAAAAAATACTAGCAGGATACTGCTTGTACCATCACATTAAGAACGATATGTAGTGATATTTTGCTACCTTTTCCACTCGCAACTATGTTTTTTTACTTTATTATGAACAATTGAAACAAGAAAATTGCGTTTTTTTTTCCTTGCATGTTTATAAAATGAAAAATAATGAACTAATCTCAATGGTGTCAACAGGTCAATTGTAAAGCATGAAAATACCAATGAAATGAGCCCAGGATCGATCCGATAGGATCTTTAGTAACAGGGTAAAACAAAAAAATACTTGAAAATTTAGCGTTTTTTTTTGTATTATCATAACTGCGTTACTATCGAAGTTGTAGAACTGGGCTTGTGGGAACTCATAGTAAATGATATCTACCTTATGCGTGACTAAACCAGGCGCTATCGCTTTATTAGTTTTTGAATAATTGCGATATGAAGTTTTTAGTCCACTATTCTTGCAGTGTGTCTCCATGCGACATGGATCGTCAAATATCAATTCAGAATAGAGATCTTGGAAGTAGAGGTATCATTCTACAACGCCTCTATTTTCATTTTTCGTTAAATGTCTGGGAAATATACGAAAAATTTTAGCAAACATGACCAAAATTTGGTGAGCGTATGAATGTGTTTAAGTAGTGGGGGGAATACGGTTGTTGAGGGGAAGTGCTGACAATTATTATTATCGATAGTAACTGTCACTCTGACAGATGGTGAAGGAATCTAATCGCTAAAAAAGCTATACAGAGCGATTTGTTCGAATTTATTATATAAAATTAGAACTATTTGTTTCTTAATATAGATATATGTAAGCGGTTTCTCGGAAACGTTTTTGCTTAAATTTACTTACTTGTGAGGATTTTAAATATCTAACGATCTATGTAGGTGTTTATATAAGACATGTATACATAAGATATATATATATATATATATATATATATATATATATATATATATATACATATATATCTTATTAACTAAGTTAAACAACTAACAATGAGCTATTGTTTGATTCATTGTAGTTACTTTGTTGAAGGTTAACCCAATGTTAAGTTTTACATATAAAAAATATATATATTCACTACAACTATTGTTCACTTTTATGTTTTTTTAGGCAATAACACCACAATAGAAATAAAACGACGTATATTGCAGGAATACCAAACGTTTCAAAGTCTATTCTGACTTCGTTGTCAATGACTTTATATTTATTGATGTAGATTGCAATATACGTCGTTTTATTTCTATTGAGGTGTTATTGCCCAAAAAAACATAAAAGTAATCAAGAATATGCCACAAACAACGTTTAGAAGACAACTATTGTTCTTTTAATATAATACAAAAGTATAAATCTTACCTCGTTTTAGAATAAATTAATATTTTGTTGAGAACTCCAGAATTAAGCCAATAGTTTTATATTAAACTGAAACAAACACTGAACTAAATAATTCAAAAAAGGTCTTGAAAATATCTAAATTAGTTTCTGACAAAAGCAATAAAAATATTTATAAATTACAGGCAGCCTGCTTCCCCTCAACAACCGTGTTACCCCCACTCCTTGGGTACATTCATACGCTCGCCCATTTTTTGTCATGTTTGCTAACATTTTTCAGATATTTCACAGACATTCAATGAAAAATGAGAATAGAGGCTTTGTAGAATGACACCTCTACTTTCAACAACTTTTTTCAAAATTGAAATTTGATTATCTATGACGCATGGAGGCACAATGCAGAAATAGTGAACAAAAAACTTTATATCACAATTGTTCAAAAACTAATAAACCGGTAGCGCCTGGTTTTGGCATACATAAAATAGATGTAAATTGCTATCAATTCCTACAAGCCCAGGTCTACAGCTTCTAAAGTGTCGAAGTATCGATTTTTATTAAAAAATGCTAAATTTTCCAGTATTTTTTGTTTTTCCCTGCTACTAATGATCCAATCGGATCGAGCCTGGGCTCATTTCGTTGGTATTTTCATGCTTTACAATTGACCTGTTGACATCATTGAGATTAATTTATTAGTTTTGATTTTATAAACATGCTAAGAAAAAAAAACGTAATTTTCTTCAATTGATTATAACAAAGTAAAAAACCATAGCTGCGAGTGGAAATCAGCAAAATATCGTTACGAATCGTTGTTAATATGATGGCACAGTCGGTATCCTGATAATATTTTTTACAAATCATCAGTTAATTTTTTCTCTATTGATTGGTCTATATATACATAATTTATGTATGAAATAAGATAAATGTCATAATACATGTTTACCAAATAACTTTTCAGTTCAGCACTCTAATCTAAGGCAGAAATATAAACAAAAAAAAATAGAGACTCAACTGCTGCAACGTCCAAAGGTCACCATTACATGAGACGTGGTTGGTTGATGAGTCCAGAGAAGCGAACCGGGAAATAATTGAAAAACGCAATTATATCAAGAAAGTAAAAATGGTTTGTGAAAATATGTGTATATATTTCAATTTTATAACATTACGATAGAACGCCTGATTAGCACACACAATTTTAGAAAATAGGAATCACTATTATATTATAAATAAAGGTGAATTAGAAGTTATATGATGTAAATAACTTACTCATATTGTCGTTGGGGTCGATAGGGTCTCCGTCCTCGGACATGTATCCTGGCGGAGGTGTTTCTGTTGGCGGAACTGCACTATGTGGAGATTCCATATTTGCCGTACCATTAGGACATATGCCAATAGTGTCCATAAAACCAACAGGATGTGGAAGGTGCAAACTAAAACAACCTTTAATAAATAATACAAAATAAAAAGCGTTTTTGATTACCTCAATGTATTTGTATTATGTGGGAAAGAGGTATTTTCCGGTACAGATGTGCTTATATCTTCTAGTGAATGTGGATATAAGTTATTTTCTTCTAATGTATGACGAGGTACTAAAATTGCAGGTAATGCTAAAAAGGAGAACACTTAGCTGCTTTTAGTTTTTATGAAATTCAGTGTAAATACCTGGACTTTCAATTCTGGTATAATGGTAAGGATTAATGCAAACTTCGTCTTTTTTCAGAGAGAATGCATATTCACAATGATCTAACTGTCTCAGTTCATGATGAGATTGAAGTTCCGGCCACCTCCATAAACGGCAATAAATCACATGAGGCAAACCTTTACGTTGCTGCAGGTTACCCAACTCTGCATTAGGACGAACTCTGAAAATAAAGGATTATATAAAAAAATCATGTTTGAAATAAAAAAATAAACAGGGTAATCATTTTATGGTGACAAATCTCCTTTATGAATTTTTTTATCTGCTTATAATAATTAAATATCGGCTATATTCTTATAATTAATAAATATTAAAAATTAACAATGTCAATTGGTAATAACAAATGGGTCATTCCATGTCAAATCGACAAATAGTTGGACGCGACCCCCACCGATTCGGATGAATTTTGGTGGAGACTTTTCTCTCATCATAAAACGAAGTTATGCCAAAGGAAAAAATTTAAAAAAAAATTTCCTAAGAGATATTCAAAATTAAAAATTTTTTAGTTTAGTTATTTAATATTTCAGAAACTACTGAATATTAAAAAAAAACTCTGGTACATTTTTATCAGACACATAGAGGTATGAAAAAAAATTTTTGAAATTTTTTTTTGAAAATTATCAAAATTAAAAAATTTTGAATTTTTCAAAATCATGGAAGGTAACCATCGCGGGAAAATTCTGGCCTCAAAATTTTTTATATTATACCTCTAACATATCTAAAGAAATCCTGAATTTTGGCAATTTTTTTTTTCTATTTTTTCAACTTTTTTTGTTGAATATCATTATTCTATGACATGATTACCGAAATTTGAGGTCTAAAATATTTTTCTTATGTTAATGGTATGTAAAACGATAAATATCTCAAAATATATTATAGATTTAACTTTAAATCAAAACTTAAATAATGTTAAAAGTGTCACACTCTGCCATCTATGATCCCATCAGTGAAATCACTATTATCGATAGAGCCCATGCCAAAAATTCACTAGAGGGCCCTATTTCTTATGATTATTATTAATAGTACCTGGGTGATCGAGCTTCACTCGTAAATTCAAAGTTCCATCATAAATATACATATATCAAAATAATCGCACATTTGCTACGTAAACTTATTTTGAACTACCTAATATAATATGTTTTTCTTACATTTTTTAAATTACATTGTGTAAATCTACGATTCTGCTCTCTCCTGTATTTCAACCAACTGCTTATGGATAACCCATTCAAACATTTTTTTAATTACCCTGTATAATTAAAATTCCACTTGATTCCATATTCCAACCATCCTGTATATGCGACCGCTTTTAGGCTATTCTACAAGCAAGCTACCCTATAATACATTTATGTTCAAACATTTTCTTAACCACTTCGTATAATTATAATTCCGATTCACCCTATATGTGAAACTTTTTATAAGCTACCAAATGTAACATTTTTTGTGCTAACATATTATATATCACACTGTATAACTATAATATTATACCACCATATGTTTTTAACTACCCTGTATATGCATTTGCTTATGACCACTCATTGTAATATTTTTTGAACCACCATGCATAATTATAATTTCAGTACATCCTATATTGTAACCACCGTGTAAATACTGAAATGTTATATTTGGTAGCTTATAAAAAGTTTCACATATAGGGTGAAACGGAATTATAATTATACGAAGTGGTTAAGAAAATGTTTGAAAATAAATGTATTATAGGGTAGCTTGCTTGTAGAGTGGCCTAAAAGCGGTCGCAAATACAGGATGGTTGGAATATGGAATCAAGTGGAATTTTAATTATACAGGGTAATTAAAAAAATGTTTGAATGGGTTATCCATAAGCAGTTGGTTGAAATATAGGAGAGAGCAGAATTGTAAGATTACACAATGTAATTTAAAAAATGTAAGAAAAACATATTATATTAGGTAGTTCAAAATAAGTTTACATAGCAAATGTCCGATTATTTTGATATATGTATATTTATGATGGAACTTTGATTTTACGAGTGAAGCTCGATCACCCAGGTACTAGTAATAATAATCATAAGAAATAGGGCCCTCTAGTGAATTCTGGCATGGGCTCTATCGATAATAGTGATTTCACTGATGGGATCATAGATGGCACAGTGTGACACTTTTAACATTATTTAAGTTTTGATTTAAAGTTAAATCTATAATATATTTTGAGATATTTATGGTTTTACATACCATTAACATAAGAAAAATATTTTAGACCTCAAATTTCGGTAATCATGTCATAGAATAATGATATTCAACAAAAAAAGTTGAAAAAATAGAAAAAAAAATTTGCCAAAATTCAGGATTTCTTTAGATATGTTAGAGGTATAATATAAAAAATTTTGAGGCCAGAATTTTCCCGCGATGGTTACTTTCCACGATTTTGAAAAATTCAAAATTTTCTAATTTTGATAATTTTCAAATTTTTTTTTCAAAAAAAATGTTTTTTCATACCTCTAAGTGTCTTCTAAAAATGTACCAGAGTTTTTTTAATATTCAGTAGTTTCTGAAATATGAAATAACTAAACTCATAAAATCGGAAAAACAGTGAAATTTTTAATTTTGAATATCTCTTAGGAAATATTTTTTAAAATTTTTTCCTTTGGTAGAACTTCGTTTTATGATGAGAGAAAACTCTCCACCAAAATTCATCCGAATCGGTGGGGGTCGCGTACAACTATTTGTCGATTTGACATGGAATGACCCATATGTCTTTTAATAAAGCAAAGGATAACGGATATTGCTTAATCAACATTTTTGATTTCTTTATATGAACATTTTTCAAAGTCCATCATAGTGGGTTCAGTGTATTTTCCTTAAAAATAACACCACTAAAATACAGAAACTTAAGTACAAACATTGATTATCTTATAGAACAACTTCAGGAAATCTTTGGTAATCCGAAATGTTGTTGATCTGATGAACGACTGGCGCTATTGAAATTCGTCCAATTTCATCGAATGATCGACAAACCTTCTAGAGAATTCCGAGAATAAATATTTAAATACGGAGAGCTGACGGAAGGATTCATTCAGTATTTAGTCGCAGTATAGTAAACATTATGTGTTAAAGATAAATTGCAAATAGTTGTGTGAATATAAATAAAAGTAGTCGAAATAAATTATGAGTTCGACTGTGTTTTAAATAAATCCGAGAACCCAAGAGTAAATAAAATCATTAAAGTGGTGTCAGGTGTTCGGTATATTTATGTGGAACTTTAGAAGTAGAAAAAAATAGACTAACAATGTTTAAAAGGGTGAATTTGGGCCAATTGAAAGTGACCGATTTAAAAAAAGAACTGTAAGACAGGGATTTAGAAATTAGTGGGAAGAAAATTGAATTAATACAACGTCTACGAGATGCCTTAATAAATGAAGGTAATAATCCCGATACTTATTTATTTGAAGTTTCTCGTAATATGGACATGAGTATGCTATTAAAACAAATGAAAAATTTAAGAGATATTACAAGAAACTTCTAAATTCCTAGAAGACAAATTACTAGAAAATCCAAAGTCTTTAGACGATAAGTTACAGAAATTTACATGGACATTCTCAAACTCAAGGAGACAAATTACTAGAAAACTAGACAACTTTGAAAGAATCATTAGAAGCCCAATCACTGGAAAATTCTAAATCCTTAGAAGACAAATTACTGGAAAATTCTACATCCTTAGAAAAAAATTTGAAAAGCACGGTACAGAAAAATTCCGAACAGCTGGAAGAGAAAATAGTCGAGAATGAAACGCAGATAGAAGACATAAAGCAGATAATGGACGGTGAGGTTAGCAAAATAAAAGAGCAGGTAGTCACAATACAAAGGGGGGAGAGCAAGATACAAAATGAAACGTCAATTCGAGGCTGCAGCAAAGCTAAACCGAAGGTTAATAGAGAAGAAGGCAATTGTATTAACCCTCGTCTTAACAGCGGATGCTACCGAAATTTTGCAAACGTTGAATACCTCAAAGCAAGAAGACTACGAACAACTGGACAAACATTTAGAACTGGGGTATGAACAGACCCATTTGGGGCACGTTTAAAAATCCTAACTGAAACGCCACCAGAAATCGAATGAATCACTTCAAGAAATTGAAGTTGATATTGCCCCTCTGGTTCTTCTTGCCTATCTAGCAACACCGGAAAATGTGATAGAAAGGTTAGCAGTGCAAGCGTTTTTTGACGGACTGCGGAACCAAGAAGCCAGGCATGCATTGAAACTAGCTCGACCGACTCAATTAGTGGATGCACTGACTCGAACTCTGGAATTCGAGGCTGCGAGTCCGAATCATTGACGGAATACAGTAGAGGAAGTCCTTACTGAAAAAAGACAACTGAGAGGTTGGAAGTGTGGTAAGGTAGGACACATACAGAGTTCTTGCAAGGAGAGCAACAGAGCCGTGACCTCCTCGTTGAGAAACTAGAGGGTCGAAGTGAAGTAGCCATCGTCGACCTGTGGCCAACAAGCCCCACTATCAACGCATATGTCGCTTCGCTACGCCACCTCTTTAACAGTGTTTTTATAGATGGCCTTATTAATAAAAAGCAATGTACAATGTTGCTGGATACAGGTGCGACAAAACGGTTATAAGGATCAATATCATTTTAGAACAGACAATACCAAAATGGCAACTGCAAACAGCGAGAGAAGAAGAACCTAAGTTCCATAGTGCAATAGAGGTTGAAATGGTCTTGGGAAATACAACATTCCGCCATCGGGCATTAGTGGCGGACATTGAAGACGCAGTCGTCATTGGAATGGATGTCATGAGCTCCAAGGGATTCGTGTTAAACTTTAAATGTGGAATTATGCGAGTGAATGACGAAGAAGTGGTGCTTCGTGGGAAAGAAAACAATGCTTTGAGCAATCTTAACAGAGGATGTGAATGTTCCAGAAAGAGCTGAAATTATTCTAGATGCTTGCTTAGATGGGAAAGCCAAAGCTGGAACAGTAATGAAATTTGATTACGAACTTCACGACGAAAATGTAGGCAGAGGAGTCGCACTGGAAAAGACTTTGTTTCGTGCCGAGGTGATTGTACCAGTAAGAGTAATGAACCTAAATTCTTACTAGATTGTATTAAAGAACAGTGCCCCAAAGTTGTTCCTAATTTTGGCGCACTGTTCAATAGTTTCCTCTGTAGTCAGAAGTACACAACATACAGCAATACTACCAGGTATTCGAAGAACTGTAGAAACTCGTAACAGATTCTTCCAAGAATTTAAAACCAATCCAGAAAGCGAAATTGAGGGACATCGTTAAAAACTAACAGGATATCTTCGACATTAGGCAAGGGTAACAGAGGACGGTTTGATATAGTGAAATATAAAATTAACACCGGATTAGCTCAGCTTATTCGACATTCGGCGTGAAGACTAAAGAGCTAAAAGAGAAGAAGCCGATACGATAGTCCGCGAAATGGAGGAAGAAGGTGTTAATGAACCATCCAATAGACCTTGGGCTTCTCCAGTTGTCTTGGTTAAAAAGAAAGACGGTTCGGCGCGTTTTCGTGTGGACTGTCGGCAACTAAACAACTGGCTGGATCGCAGATGTTTTCCAGGCTGGACTTGAAGAGCGGTTATTGGTAGGTGGAACTAGCTAAGAAAGAAGGCGAAAAGACTGCTTTTACCATCAGTTAAGGACTTTAACAATTCACGAAGATGTCGACTGGGTTGTGAAATGCTTCTGCGACGTTTGAAAGATTGATGTTAAAAGGGCTTTCATGCAATCGTGGTTAGAAAATCGTTTGAGAACCACGTGAAGAACCTGGAAGTGGTATTTCGGCGACTTCGGAGTTCCGGACTAAGCCCGAAGAAGTGTCAACTGTTCCAAGAACAGCTGCAATATCTTGGACATGTGGTTTCGGTAGAAGGAGAAGCTGTCGATAAACAGAAAATCAAAGTCGTCCAAAATTGCCGATACCTAAAGATATCCACCACCTAAGAAGTTTCTTGGGGTTATGCACGTACTATCGTCGGTATGTAGCAGGATTTGCCAAGCCACTCATTAGACTCACAGAGGAGAAGGTGAGGTATCAATGGAGCGAGAAATGCCAGCGATCATTAGAGACGCTGAAAAGACCATTGATCAGTGCTCCCATTTCAAGTCATGCTTTACCAGATGGGAACTTCATCTTGGATACCGACGCAAACAATATCGGGATTATCGGGATAGGTGCGGTGCTTTCGCAGATCCAAGAGGGTTAGGATAAAGTCATCGGATATTTCAGCAAGACCTTGAGCAAGACAGGACGGAATTATTGCTTTACTCTAAAGGAACTCCTGGCTGTGGTAATAGGGTGGAACATTCCTACAAGTATCTCTATGGTAAATGATTCCTCCTGAGGACTGATCACGCAGTACTGAAGTGGCTCCTGCAGTTTAAAAATCCCGAACGACAAGTGGCAACCTAGATTGAGAGGTTGGAAGAATTCGACTTCGAGACACAATATCGCGCTGGAACAAGCCATAAGAATGATGGTGCCTTATCGAGGAGACCATGCCCTGATGATTGCAAATATTGGCAGCGAGCTGAAGAAATAGGGGTTGTTCTTTGTAGAACTACCGCCGTCAATGACAACTGCCAATCTGAAGAGATCCAGAAAGACCAGAAAATTAGATCCAGAGATAAAAAGAGGTAATCTGGTGGAGGGAAGAAGACCGCTAACATATGTGGCAGGAGATTTCCCCTTTCTCACCCACTATAAAGTGGGCTCAGTGGAACTCCCTTATCCTGGAGAACGTAGTTTTGTGCGCGTGTTAGAAACTCCAGAGGAGGGCTAGAACAGAAAACAGATAGGAATCCTCAGAAATAGGAGATCGGAGGTTTTGCGAGAACTAGATGACGGTACAACCGGAGGACATCTAGGAGTGACGAAACCCCTAGGAAAGTTAAGAGAATGCTTCTATTAAGTAAACTGCCAAGCAGATGTCAAAGATGGGTGCCGGAAATGTACGATTTGTGCAGCAAGTAATGGGCTTCCGAAGCGAGCAAAAGCTCCCATGAAGCAATATAACGTAGGCAATCCATTCAAAAGAGTAGCCATTCGGTTGCCGGTCCATTTCCTGAATCTGACTCCGGAAATAAGTTCATTGTGGTGGTGTTTACTATTTCAGTAAATGGACAGAAGCTTATGCCTTGCTGAATCAAGAAGCCTTTACCGTTGCTGATGTCCTTGTCACTGAATAGATCAGCCGTTTTGGTGTTCCCGTGGAATTGCACTCAGACCAAGGTAGAAATTTCGGGTCTACTCCTTTCTAAGAAGAAGTCTGCATATTTCTGAAGATCAATAAAACACGGACGACAGCATTACACCCGCAATCCGATAGAATGGTAGAACGGATGAATAGAACCATTTACCGCCATTTGTCAAAGGTAGTCCCCACCCCGGCAAGTATTATTATGGGACGAGAACTACGACAACCATGCGATTTAAAGTTTATGTGTCGCCCAGGAGAAGACTGCAGGTGAAGACTATGTCAGTCAGTTATGTATACAAATGAACGACATCCATCAACGAGTCCGATTAAATAAATAAATAAGCATATGACATTAAAGCCGAAGGCTTAGAATTCCAAGTTGATGGCCTTGTTTGTATAACCCGCAACGTCGTCGAGGATATTCATCCAAGCTATAAGCGGCCTCTTACCTAATTGTAAAGAGGGTCAACAATGTTGTCTACAGAATCAGAAAGTTACCTCAAGGAAAACCAAAGGTGAGTTATTTCAACAGGTTAGCCCCTTATGTCGGAAGTCATGACGACGAAGTTGAGCAAGCTCAAGTCCGCAGCACCCAACCAACCGATGACGAGATGACCTTCGAACAGTTTATGGCGCTGTACTTGAACGGGCAGAAAGTGCAGTACATCGTAACCAGAGAGGAACCACAAGACTTGTTTGAAGTGCACATAAAATATTCCCTGGCTTATTGTGTAGCTCTAGATCTCCGGATGTATAGAGAAATAGCCAACATGTTTGCAAAGAAGTTCAGCCAGTTTCACAAGCTAAGGGACCAAGGTCCAGTGGTGGGGAAGGTCCATCTCGAAGATCAACAATCAATGGGTACCAGAGACATCTTCTATTTGGTAACGAAAACATTCTCGCAGGACAAAGCCAACATACAGCGATCGATCTTTGGAAGACTCCCATAGAGTTGAGAATTGTAATGATGGAGAAGAACCTCATGAAATTGGCGGTCTCAAAGATAGCCTGTGGGACATTCCGGGATGGAAAAGTCTTAAGGAGGGGGCAATGTGACGGGAATTCATCCGATATTTCGTGGAATCCAAATTGTTGGTCTGAGGGGCGGAGGCCGGCGGCTGGCGCTATTGAAATTCATTTAATTTCATCTAATGATCGAGAAACCTAGAGAACTTCGAGACGAAATATATAAATGCGGAGAGCTGACGGTAACATTCATTCAGTATTTAGTCGCAGTATAGTAAACATGATGAGTTGAAGACAAATCAAATCAATCAAGATCTTGACTGGAATATTAATACGTACTAATATCAGCTCTCAGTAGTATAGCTAGCGGGTTAACATGACACCTCGATGGCATGTCCATCAAAGTGCCCACCGTAATAGGGGGGTCCCCAGTTCTTACAGAAGACATCATCAATGTCTAGAGGGTTGTTTGTCACTTTATCACCAAAAAATTGTCGCAAACAATGGTTAGGGTGACAAAGAGACATCTTAGGTGTGACAAAGTTGACAAAAAGTGACAATTTGGCTAGACGTAGATGGTGAAGAGATCGCCAATAACCAGAAGGGTTTGCTGGGAAAAGCGTATCGCTTATCAGTAGTTTTGATCTCTTCTTCTTCGCTAGCTGTTCGTCTATCCTTGTTTAGCGAAGGCTATCCTTGTCTGGCTTGTACGAGGGGTGGGCTAACCTAGCGTATCGCTTATCAGTATTTTTGATCTCTTCTTATTCGGTAGAATGTATATTTTTGCTGTCTTTGTTTATCACGTACACTACTTAACTTTCATTGTTTAATAGTTTTACACTTTTTAGATATTTTTTTACTGTTATTTTAGTTTGAAATAAGCTTATAAGGTAATTACCAGGTAAAAGAAAAAAAAATGCCCCATGTAAAATTTGAACATATGATATTAACGATTAGCATGACACTTTAACCAACTGAGCTAATGATTTTTCTTTTAAGTATTATTCTACATGAAATAAAAAATGATGATTTTTAATTCAATTTACTCAGATATAAACAACAAAATTTTAATCTCAGAAAACACATGCATTTTTATAGTATCATCTACATATTATCCGAATATTCATTAACAAAATTTTCAATTTCACATAGGTTTACAAGTCCTTATTCACATTTTTCAAATCATCGTCCATACCCCAAGCGGTAGTTTACTGACATCTCGAGAAAGAGAACTGGCAATGAAACTTCATTTTTAGGTAGATGATAGTAGGCAAATTTGTCCTCTGATAGATAGTAGAAAGCATAATAATATTTTGAATTTCCACATGGTAAAAAGTCTGCATATATAATGTTTTCATTTTTTTGAGTAGGTGAAACCAGTTTGAAACTATCAGAACACTTTTTACATTTTGATGATTGTAATATTATATCATTGTTGAAACACCAAGGAAATTCCGAAACTTCTTCACAACGCTGACAATAGACAATAAGACTGTTCATGGCTAAATCTTGAGACAAACTATGTGTTGCATTGTTATCATCGTGATTTATTTGTATAGGAGTAATGCGCTGTGAAGAAATTTTTGCTAGATTATGAAATCTTTTTCTATTCTCAAAGACGTCTTGATTCCAATTTTGCTTCAAATGTTGTCTTTCTGAAATTGACATTGGTGTTGATATCCATTTACCATACAAATCTCTGATTTCATGCATGTTAAAAGAAGAACAATGACTGCACTGTAGAGCAATATGTCTTCCAAACGGGTAGTATTCATCTTTGATCACATCTTTGTCAGAATAACTTACACTTTAAACATGTAATTAGTACTGTTACTTTATATGGCATTTTGTAAACTGATTTTTGTTTTCTTCTGTTTTCTGTGTTTTTTATCACGGTGAACAACAGCAGCCAATCAGTCGGATGAGAGTGGTGGTATTTAGCCTTCTGAAATTAGAAATATACCATAAAAATTTTACTTTTAGTTTTTATAAAAAATATATATACCTTGGTCCTGTTGTTAGTTTGGAGATAATTTTTTTCGTAGGTTAACATTTACAGTGTTAACGAAGTGCCATTTCTCATCCCGAATGTGTTTGAACCAAACAGATCCATTGATGACTGAGTGCTGATTACAGCATTCGCTTATCAGCGAATCCCACTCAATCATCATATCACATTCGTAGCAGACAAACAGGTATATTATTTTAGTGTCGGGCTATTCAAAAAATCGAATAAAAAAGAAATTGATCAAACCAAAAATGATTAAATATGTTTTTGAAAACGCCATGGTAACGTATCTGTCGAATAATTGTTTACTATTCTTTTATCGTCATAAGGACTGAGTGCTATTTTTATTTGTTCTACTGAGTAAACTACATGTTTTTCAGATTTTATTAATTGTTGTTTTGAGAGCTTTTCAACCTGATTAAACAAACATTGATAGTAATCTTCAAAGGTTATAGTTTTTAGTGATGAGTTTTTCACACCTTTTGCCTTTTTTATTAATGTGCTATTATATAGTAAAAATGTATATAATTTCGATCTTAATCCAATAAATTCTATCATTATGATGCCATGATTTTCATCTTTCATTGAACCTAAAACTTTTTTGTTTTTTAAGGGAATTTGATATACATTATCCACGGGATAATCAGAAGTGTCAAATTTATGAATATCTTGTTTAATATGAGTATAAATGTCGTCAACAAAAAAATGATAAATTAAACTGTCAGTGTCTGAATATAAGAGTTTAACTCTATTTGCGAATGTCTTCAAAATATTGTAATGAAAATCATACAAAAGAGTTTTTGATAAATCTAAGATGGTGAAACCTACATATATGGGTTTATTAAATTTTATGTTTGTTTTATTCATTTCTATTAAAGTCATGCCTTCATCAAAAATGGAACAACTATGAAAGTTAGGTTTGCTGATGTAAGAGTTTGCACCATATCGTCCAGACCATTTAGTTACTAATTTAACATTTTATATTTTCTAACATTCTCCATGGTTTTTCAAAAGACGGCATTATTCATGAGTTTATAAAAATTTTATTCAAAATCATTTTTACTCTGTTGTCTTAAATTTGTATTTAAATCAATATATGTTTTCATCCATGGAGATTGTTTAAATTTTAAGATTCTATGAACTTCAAACCAAGATCAATGGTTTGTTTTAAATTTCGATAGTGTATAATGTATCGTTCTTTATCAAGTAGAGTAGTTAGCAATTTTGGAATTTTACTTTTAGAAGTTGGTGGTACTAAATGCTCAGGACACAATGGTAAGTCTTTATGTAATTCATGTAATTCTGGTGGATAATGTAGATCAACCTCAAGAATGTAGCCAAACTCATCATCATCTGAAAATATTGAAAATATTGACAGAACAGGGATCTACCCACTCAAAATTTCCATATGGTAAAGCTTGACACATTGAAGTACCATATAAATTGTTGACGTCATAGTACATTAAATATGACGATGGTTCAGTAGGATTAAAGCTATCCCCCATATATTTATTGTTAGCCTTACCATATCGATTTGAACACTGAGAGATTCCTCCTCTGATACCACGTTCAATGAACATGATCATGTCAATATTATCTAACAACTCTAACCTTATATTTGTTATATTCAACATACTATCGAATGCTAAACCAGGTGCTGTAAAATAGTGTAACCTATCCAAGTTGTAGGTTTTCAGACATGTTTCTCTAAAATTTTCTAAAATATCAGCTAAAAGTAAAACATCAACTCTCAGGTAAATTTCAGCATACTGTTGAAGATTTTGAACATTGAAAACTTTCCAAACATTACATACATGCATGTAATCATCCTCAGATATTGATGAGTTATGAAGTTTGCTATAAAAAAGTTCTTTTCATGGTAGAACTGTATCCTGTAATTTTTCCCAACAATCAAGATAATCATAAGGAAATACTCCCTTTCTCTGTAATAACTCAAATTGTTGATCATCTGTACAAAATTGTTTAGTAATTTTTTTCTGATTGTTATCTAAATATGAAGTAAGCTTATCTAGTGCACTACCCATAAATCGAAATGAACCAAGGAACCTGAAACTAATTTTTTTTTCGCAGATGTGACATAATGTCGAATTCTGAAAGCTGAGTTCTTGTTGAAGTGTTAGTGGTTTCATAGGCACTACTTTATTCAAAATATTACTAATACTGTAAGCAACATTTTCAAGTTCGTGTGAAAACCATAGTAAACAATCTTTTCCTGTATATAATTGAAATTTAGATAGAGAATCATCATAGGAACATTTTAGATAATAAGCTATACTGAATGCCTCATGTTTTTGATATCGATTACGTGTTGCTGTAACTTTCGAATCGGAAAAGTTTGTTAAAATGCTCTCAAGATCAAAATAAATTACAAATGGAACCTTTTCTTTATTTTTAAAATTTCGGAACTGTAAAAATTTTTCATTATCAGTTGGTAATGTAATTCTAGTCTTATTTAAATTTTTACAGTCAATTAAATATTTACTTAGATTTTCCTGCGTTTTGAACCGAAGCAAACAGCGATTACATAAATATGTTTTATTACTACTGTTAGGTAATTGCTTATTTAATAATCCTGATATATTTTTGATTAAAGCGTAATGATACTTTGGCTCAATTACAGTATCACTCACATTCATTTTATCATCATCATCATCATCATGACAAGGTAAAATTAGTAAATTGATGTGAGTGAGGGAATCATACTTGCTTGCGTAAACAGGTGAAATAATTTTTTTACTGAAAGAATAAACGTTTATACATAAATCATTAAATTTTTCAAACCGATTAATATCTTTTAATTTCATTGGAAACTGAATATCTTTATATTTTAATACTGTACTAAAATGAGGGTAAGAAGTGACACGTTTAGGGTTTTTATGTTCAGGTGCAGGATGAAGGGCAGCTACTACAGACCATAAAAAGCAATATTCATCATGGTTTTCAATGTTTAAAACGCTATGAGTATTTCGAATGAAAGGAGGAACTTTAACAAATGTAGAATAACCTCCATTTAGAGGTGTGTAGTTATTGATATTAACTTTTAGCTGTAAAATTTCATAAAGTGCCCAGCCTGAATCTCTTTCCTGAAGTGATTCCAATTTCGATAGAATTTTGTCAACTACATATTTTTGATACCATTCTTTTAAGTTTGTTTGTTTATCAATTACATTGTTACGAGTATTTAAATGTTTTCGATCAATTTCAGCATTTTGAGGCTTTACAAAATTAGCTGAAAAAATAACATTCACCTTTACAAGAGATGTCTTTAGAGCTACATTAATTTTTTGTGAAAAAATTCTGAAAGGCTTTTTCAGAAATAAATTTGGATCCTTAAATTTTACATTAAAAATAGCACCAGTTCTAATACGGTTATTGAAACAAGAAGCTACATCTTGCCATAATAGATTTCGTTTTCTAGTCCTTTGACATCTATCAAATTTAATTTTATACTGAGTTTTAAAAGAATTGAGATAATTTTGAATTAATGAAAGATTTGATTCTAAAGCGCTAAATTTTTTAAAATGTGGGTCTCTGTTTTTAATATATTTTCTAACAAGGCTAACATTAGATTTCAAAAACTTAATCCATTTCAAATAATCATCTTTAGTTTTTATCAATCTACTTGTTCGATTTTTTTCACAATTGATGCCGCACACTTATCCATTTTCGAAATTTCTTGCTTGCTTCAATTTAATGATTTGTTTCTAAAGTAACAGCAGTCTGATAACTGATAACAAATAAAGATGGCTGTGGTCTTTTATTTTCTTTGACTGCCTCTCTGTGGTCCTGATCACTCTCATGAAAAGTGATACGTTCACAGTAGAAACAGTAAACATTTCCACTTTGAATAGGTTAAAACAAATTGTGCAGTACAACATCTTTCAAGAACTATTTGAATATATTAAACAACTGATATCTTGTATAACCATAAAACATGGAAAATTAGGATCATACGATTTTGATTAATAAGCATTTTTAAAAGATAATAAATGTAACAAACATCATATGATTTTGATTAACCTCAAAGGTTAACAAAACAACATTTTTCGAAAGATAACGATTTTTACAGACATACTGGCTACTCATGTTTATATTATTTACATTTCTGACGACGACATCGAAAATTGCATTTTTATAGACAAAGCACGCTCCCATATTGCTGACGTGAGTTGTTGTTTATGATTATAATTGGTTTGTTGATTTTAGACATTCAATTGGTTAACTAAATAAGATTTCTATTTGTTTGCTTCAATAAATAAAATCACTGGTCCTCCTACATAATCTTGTAATTCGCTTACACGTTTGGTTATTGGTGCATTCTTGTGAATGGGCGTGATTTTAAATACTAAATGGTAGTATAAAGTAAAATGATGTTTTTTGTAGAGATATAACTCCACCCATTAGAATTATGGTAGTATGTTTATAGATAAACGGAAAATATCTTTAATTATAATTATGTAGATGATGTGAATAATTTCAAGTTTTATCATCAGGTTTTAGAATTTTTTAGTCTTAGTCTTTAATATAAAAGCAAGTTGAATACTGAAGCCTGTTAGTTCAAAATTTTAAGAGTTTCGTTTTGCTATAAGTTTAAAATCACAAGAAAAAAGGTGGCAACTATTCCCACCACCCTCTTAGTCTCTACAAGGGATCCAGGAAATTTTCCTTTGAAAATGGCACTTGTGGTAATGAAACAGATATTCTGGTAAGTTTTCTTATGTTTTTTTATGTCATTATTATAAATCAGGTAATAAATGTATGTATCTGCTATTTCAGTTCTGGTGTCATGGAAATTAAAATAAAAAATAATGTTGTGGCAATTTCGTTGACGTACTCACCCCGGGAAAGTACCTTACGGAGGAAATTTGGAAACCTTCCAGTTAAATACGTTAGAATGTCCATCGAGTCGGATGAGGAGTTAGCCCTCTACCAGCAAGCTGTACAAAAATATACTTTCAATGTGGAGGATGAGGAAGAGGAGAAAGTACAAGAGGAAGTGTCTAGAAAAAAATTAAACATTCTAATTTCAAGGACATACAGTTTTTGGAAGACTCACTTTCACATGAAACAATTAAAACAAAAAGGATACTTCAACAAATGGATGATGAAAAGGACTCAGATTCATTTTTAGAATCTCAAATATTTTAGATTTTAAATTTTAATAAAACATATATTCTGTATTTCAAAAGTGTTTTATTTTTTACAATGCACATACCAATATCTTAAGAGATTTACATTTTCTACAGCACAATTTACTCCATTATTATGTAAGTGCTCTTTACAATGGTGAGACTTTAAAAATATTTTTAACTTCTCAATATTAGGACACTGTTCTTCAAACAAATCAACAACCTTGTTTAAAATCAATTTTTCCAGCCAACGTTTTTTCTCCACTCCCTTGACCAGTACCGTAGTATTTTCAGAACCAATGCAGTTTTTAATATATTCAGATATTTGTTCATAGTGCAAACAATCCTTGTTTTGCCACTCTAATCCATGAAGTTTTGATTGTGTGAACAACATATGTTGTTGAATAGTGTCAGTGAAATGATGCAAACTGATGGGTAATGTTACAAACTTGTGTGAATACCACCCATTTTCAACATTGATAATTGCAATCTCCTTACATAAAAAATATTAATATTTCCATATTGGAAGTACTGCACATCCACGATGAACATTATTATTACTGCACCAACACTTAACGAATCGAACTGATTAAGTTGAACAACAAATGAATTTTAAAGAAATTGTTAACAAATTTACAGTTTTATATCAGTTTTCAAGGTCATCTGTCTGTATCCAATTGTTATGTTTATCATCAAAACCTAACCACTTTACAAAAATTTTATTGGGTTTTTTTCGTTTCAAGATCCGTTCAATTAGAAATGCATTGGGATATTTAACTGTTAACAATTGTTGTTCATAGAAACCACCTAAAATGTCATGATTATTTTCATATCTGTAGACCAATTTGGTTGATACTTTTTATCAAAAACACCTCTTAATTTTGATATACGAACATAGTCACCAACTAGAAATTTTCGTTTCTTTGATGCTACTTTTATTCTGCTATAGACTGTTTTCAATAAATGTTTTTCATCTTTTTTTGTAACCACAGGAATGATCCTGTGGTTCGATGTTTGGTATTATTATATTTCCTTGCGATATACGGTAAAATATGCAACCATTTGTAATGACCCTGTAAACTGAATTCTTTCCACTATCAAAGTTCGATTTACTCGTTCCACAATTGACGCTTTTTTCTCGCTAAACACCTTATAATGATTCACCTTATATTTGTTCATTAACTTCTTAAAATCTTTATTAAAAAACTCTGTACCGGCATCAGTCTGCAGATTCTTAGGTGTTTGCTGTTTTAAAACTTTCTCCATGGCTGAGCAAACCTCAGACTTATTTTTTGACTTTATGGGATAGGCCCAAACAAATTTTGAAAAACAATTGATTACAACCAATATGTATTTATAGCCTTTATTTTCTCTAGCGTATGGTATCATTTCCACTAAATCAGCTTGAAACAGATCATCTAAAGATTTAATTATGATTTTTCGTCTGTTAAAATTTATCCTGGATGCTTTATGGATTTCTTCAACAATTTGCCTCTTCACAATACTATTAGAGTTCATTTTTTAAATAATTATACCGGCCTCTCTTAATTCCTCAATAATTGATGATATTGATGTCCTGCTGTTTGTGAAGCGAGTAGTAATCGTAATCTATCAACAAGTTCATTTGGATCATCCCAGTGAACGTAATCGATTTTATTGTTATCCACTTCCATAAAAACTCCTTTCCCGGCACCATAGGAGCAATAATTTTCTTATATTTTTTCATTTTGCTCCCATCTATTTGTTTGTTAGGTTTATAATAACGTCTATGGGCATTAGTTTTTGCAACAATTTGTTTATAATTATCTTCATCTTCTTTAGAGTAGCCTTTCGGTCGTTTTTTGAACAATAGTTCATACAACCCCATACTACCTCGATATCTTTTCTTCTTAACGATAATATCAGATCCATCAATATCTAATCTTGAATCACCAATCATTAGTTTCTCAGTATCAGTATCTAATCTGACCCCATATTTATAATCAAATTCCTTATTGTCATCATCGTAATACATGTCATTTATATATTTTCTTGGTAAGGGATCATATTGGTCTAAATAGTCAACATAGGATTTTTCAGCAATATCAGCAAACCGTCCAGGTGTTGCAGGAGTATGTAATGATCCTATCTCATCATCAGATGTGATTTCTTGAAGAATTGTCATTTTATTTTCACTCGGAGCAATATTCGTAACTGACCTGTAGGTGTGGATAAACTCGTTGAAAGTTTACGAGGAATCTTCGGTGTTTCCTGATACACCGATTCAGCTTGATGTGATAGTATTGATGGGTATAGTTCATCGTTGAAAATAAAATCTTTTTCCTCATCAACATGACTAGGATCCTCAGTTTTAAAGAAAGTTTTCTCTTCTTCCATCTTACTAGCTCCATCCATTTTATGTTCCTTGTGACTCAGTTTACTTTCAATGTCCTTTACATGTTTTGTTATGGGAGAAAATAACTTTTCCTTAACAATTTCACCGTGTTTAAGAAGCTGTAATTTTTCTTTTACAATTCTACGTTTCTGTACAAGACGTTTTTTTAGTTCCTTCTTTGATAGATTCATGTTGCTAATTAGACAGTTAGTATCTGGTTGTCATGACCTTTTGATCCGCTTTAAATCCGCTTTGGATCCGCTTTTATCTGCTATTATCGGCTATTGATCTGGTTCAATCAGTTTTCTGATATATCTTACACTTATGATGGTAATGATTATACTGAAATTAATTGTCTTATTCGAAACATATATAGTGATCAAAACCTCTTCTGTAACGTCCCTCATTGATGTTGCTGTCTTTCGAGATACATAAAAATCCATATGGTCTGTAACAACACATGGCGCATAAGCTTTTAAACTGTTCAAACGACATGTCACTACCAATATGATCATTATAAACATGTTTCAAATTTAAATCATTTTGTTTGAAAAGAACCAAAAAATTTGCGTTATCTCGAATGAGATGTTTTGGAACCTTCACATACGTCTGAGACAGATAAAACGAGTCCACTAGACTGTGCCTTCCCATAGAGAAATATTGACATATAACATCTTGATTGTCACAAGCCACATCATCAAATATAAATATTGAATTTTTTTGCTTCTGAAGGATGTAGAATATTTTCGCTAGCATTGAACGGGTAATAACCGATGCCTTGTATTGGCTTTAGTAACTTCTCCAGATAAATATATTTCGGTTGATACAAGGACTAAACATAAACATTCTCAAATCTCAGCCCGTTCAAGTGTTCAATTAGATTAACCATAACATTGGTTTTACCGCAATTGCTTGGCCTCACCAGAATACACCTCACAGTTGACGGAAACAATGGACCATGCTTTTTATTTTCAGGTATACTATTGAAATTATCATTTTCAATAGCTAAAGAAGTTTTTTGTTTTACCACCTTCATTCTTTGACACATTACTATAAAATGAGATAAATATTCACAAAACAAATAATATATGTTAGTTTTAAGTTGATAGTTAATGAAATTACATCATGAAGTTATATTCAGGTCAAGGTTTATTAAATTCAGCTATAAATAATTTACCGTTTGAAATGCATATACCAGGTTATAATTATTGTGGGCCTGGAACAAAACCCAAACAACGTCTATTGCAAGGAAGTCTACCAACAAATCCACTAGATGCTAGCTGTTTAAAACATGATAAATTTTATGAAAGTGAAAGTGATACAAAGTTACGTCATAAGGCAGATAAAATATTAGCTGAAGAAGCTCTTAAGAGATTTCATTCTAAAGGCGCATCTGTAGGTGAACGAATAGCAGCTCTCGGTGTTGCAGGAGCAGTGAAAACTAAAGTGAAATTAGGTATGGGCTTGAAAAGACCTACTAATAAACAAACGATTCGAAAGTGTATAAAGTTAATGGAAAAAACTAACTTATGATTGAAAATTCTCTGAAGAATATACAAGACGGCATAACAATTTTGAATGGTAATGACGTGGAATCCATTAAAAAAATACCATCACAAAGGAGAAGAAAACCAAAGGTTCAAATAAAAAAATAAACAAAAAAGAAAAACCTGTAAATGAACCTCAAGAAATTGATATGAATATGGAAATTGAATATAACCGAAAACGTAAAAGGGATACCAGTAATGATGACATTTATAATTCTGAAAAGATAAAACGTCGTCTAATATCTCCTCAAACTCGTAAATTTCGAGTGGGTAAAAGAAAATTACAACAACTTAATGATGAAGAAGTAATTCCTAAAAAGTAAAAACTTGATTTAGATGAACCTCTTATTTTTGACAATCAACAAAATCGAAAAAGAAAACTAGATGATAGTGATGGTGGTTTTGAACACCCCAGTGGCAAAAGTGAACAGAATCAATTAGTATAAAAAATAGTTACACTTAAAGTTTTATCAGTATTTACTGAACACTCATATAAAACGTACTATAATCAAGAGAGAAGTATGGTTAAAATAAAGTCAAGGTGTAAAACAAAAAAGTTAAGAAAAAGTGGAGTGTTGAAGAAAAAACCGAGCAGAAAATTTCTAGGGTTTACAAGAGCTATAAGTCAAATAAGGAAACATGTGCTTAAACATAAACCTCGTACTTTAGGTGCTGCCATAAAAGTTGCATTGAAATCTGCTAAATCAATAAAGAAACATATCAAGTCTACTCCACCTCGTATCATACAAGTACCTAAGAAGGGTGGTATTTTACCCCTTATTCCCATTTTTGCTTTGGGATCGATCGCTGCCGGAGGATCAGCTGTTGCAAAGGTAATAAATGATGCTAAGATGGCAAAACAAAAATTGGAGGAAGCTAAACGACATGCTGTAGGAGGAAAAGGACTATACTTACGTCCTTACAAAAAAGGCTTCGGTCTTTTTTTACACCCTCCAAAAAACTTCCACAACGTCCGCTAACAAATATTGATATACATAAATATGCAAAAATCTGGAAAATTCCAAATTTCCGAGGAGTGTTCATGAGAGACAATTTACCTAAAAAAATTCATAAAATTGAAAGAGGAATTATCAACTTAGATTCTACAATTGGTCCTGGAACTCATTGGACAGCATATAAGAAAAGCGGTTCAACAGTAACCTATTCTGATAGCTTTGGAAACCTTAGGCCTCCATTTGAAGTTATAAAATATTTTAATTCCACTGAACTATGTAAAATTGTATATAACTATAATAAGTTTCAGAACTATAACAGTTTTAATTGTGGACACTTATGTTTATATTTTTTATCTCAATAAAAGGCGTAAACAAATCAAATTTGTCTCATTACTTTGAAAACCTTTGAACAATATACATTCATATTTTTTACAAATGCCTGTTCCGACCGATGAACATTATCAGTGTACGGTTCTTATGGACTGCTGGTGTAACAAGTGTGGAACTAAAAGAATAATTACTGAAAAACGTAGCTCTAGCTCTACTGTTTATTGTCTATATTGTGGAACACCGATGCAAAGAAAATTACTAAATTCAAGCTGCTCTGTGTGTTGTGCTTCAAGAGGTAATTGGAAAAAAACATGGCTGACAATAGAAGAGGTATAATACTAACTTTTAAATGAGACGATTGTGGTGCAAGTTTTCAAGATTACAAGTCTGGTATATGTACGATTATGGAATTCAAAGGGTCTCATATTGTACCAGGTGCCGAAAGAAAACATTAGTTATAATGCGAGTTGAAACTTGTTAATAACTACGTAATAATAATTTAGTTGAAAATTGTAAATAGTAAAAATAATTAAGTGAATATATTTAATAAAACCATACAAATAGTTTTAGTTATTTGGTACTTTGACAGATTAAGATGTCTTCATATACATTTACGTTCTCTGAACGTGCTTCTATTCTCAGTAACAAGATTTACCCACCAATTATTCTAGAAGATGATGCTACGTATGTCATGGGGTTAATTGATTTTATGACCTTTAATACCATCTCAAATATCGATGAAACCAATAACAAGTTTTATATTAATGGTATGAAATTAGAATTACCGGTGGGCACCTATGAAATACAGCATATTGAAAAAACGCTTCACACTTTGCTAACTGATCATGAAGAACAACAAAAAGAGACAGCTGTACCATCTGTATTATCATCACAACCTATACAGAAGAATTTGAAACCTGTGGAAAAAGATGATAATAAGAAAAATAAAAAAACAGAAAAACCTGTATTAATATTGAGAGCTGATCATAACACACTTAAATGTGAAATAAAATGTAACAAAGAAATTGATTTTGAGAAATCTAACACCATTGGTCCTTTATTAGGATTTAAAAATAGAAAATTAAAACCTAAGAAATGGCACTATTCAGATTATCCAATCAGCATTTCAAAAGTAAATGCTATTTGCATTGAATGCAATTTAATTCAGAATTCTTTCAACAATGATATACCAGTCCATATAATACACATGTTTTACCCAAATGTCCCGCCTGGTTACAAAATTGTTGAAAACCCCACCAACGTTATTTATCTACTAATCAATACAAGATATATAAATGAGATTATTATTAAAATAACAGACCAAAATGGAAATTTGGTTAATTTTAAAAGTGAAGTTGTTACGAAAAGAATGCATTTAAAACGACTTAATTGACATGGTTTTCATATATGATAATCCATCTAATTATTTATCACAACAGGAACAACCTATAAAATATCTACAGCCAATCTATAAAAACGCCAGTATCAAGCAACAAGTGAAACAGTTAACACCTATCAATAAGCAATTTTTAGTATCTTTGGGATTCAAGGAACCAACTTAACAACGGCTAAACATAAAGAAGAAAAAAATAAGAAGAAAAAGAAGAAAACTATAGAGAGAGGACAATTCAAAGCATTCATTTGTAGAATAAAATTAAATATAAGTGCAAGACTTAAAAAACTTTTCTGTTTGTTCCGGTGTGTGTTTAAACAAGAAAATGACGCTTAACATACTACGAGTGACTGATAATGTGCTTGTGGATAATGCTATAACCAATTTTTCATTCCTACACACCTTATGCAAATACTACATTTTTCAATAATGATGAGATAAGAATGCCTATACAAACTCAAGACGTGTACACTCTACCTTCTCAAAGTTTTCTGTACCTGGAAGGAAAACTTTTAAACTCAGAAAATAAGTACAGTCCAACATTAAGATTCATTAATAATGGTTTTGCATTCCTCTTTGAAGAAATTCGTTATGAACTTGGTGGAACAGTAGTCGATCGAACCAGAAATCCTGGAATCACATCAACGATTAAGACCTATCTATCATATTCCAAAAACGAAATAATTCGATGGTATAATGCAGGATGGAATCTTGAAGGCACTCCAAATATGTGTGACGCCAACGGAAATTACTACTTGGCTTTTGTGAGGATTTTCGTCGCCTAGTGATTTCAGCAAGTCAAAATTTAATTCTGGTACGTGCCAATACAGACACCAACGCTGCTGTCAGTTCTGTAGCTACAGAAAAACCAAAAGTTCACCTAAATAAAGTTGTTTGAAAAGTACCTCATGTGTCATTATCTGATGCACACAAAATCCAATTTTTGCAATATATAGAACGTGGAAAAGATTTGCCTATCGGCTTTCGTTCCTGGGAGTTGTTAGAGTATCCACTTTTACAGCAAAGTCAAAAACATACCTGGGCAATGAAAACGACAAGTCAACTGGAAAAACCTCGTTTTGTTATTGTAGCATTCCATACTGATCGAAAAAACAATATTCATAAGACTATGTCAGAATTTGATCATTGTAACATCACAAATATAAAATTGTATTTAAATTCTGAAGTTTACCCATATGATAATTTAAATCTCAATTTTGATCAAAAGAATTTTGCAACACTTTATGAAATGTTTGCTAACTTCCAAGCGGTATATTATAACAGAGAGTTCACTCAAGTTTCTCTAACTCCAGAAGACTTTTCTAAACAAACCACATTATATGTAATTGACTGTAGCCGACAAATAGATACCATTAAAGGTGGAGCTGTTGATGTCAGATTAGAATTCGAAACAAGCAAGAATATTCCAGAAAAAACTACTGCATATTGTCTTATTCTTCATGATCGCCTTGTAAAATATAATCCTTTAACTAATGTTGTAAGAACAATGTAAAAATATTATATAATATAAATAAAAAATATTATAAATTATTTATTTAGAAACATTACAATTTTTTGTAACAGCGCAACTCTATTTCTTAAACTAAAAGAGGGGAGAATCTTAAATAAATATCAAATACAGTCTATTAAATTAACAGTATGAACGTATCCATTTCTTATACTTGTACAAATTGTTTCAAAAACACTGAAAGTTTACTCTTTACTATTGTAACTTTACGGTGTGCAAGAAATACAACAAGAAGTTTCACTCAAAATACACCAAGATCAAAATACAAATATTGTAGTACTTGTCTACAGTGCACGGTGTGGTTATTAAACGAAGAATAAATAATAATGTTCATAAATATTATTCTAAATTTATGTTCACTGTGTATTGTTATTGGAAATGAAGTGTTTTTCTCTGAATACTCACCACATAATGGACGCTTATATATAACACATGAACTGGCAAACCAAACTTCTTTACAAATCAGTTTTAGTAAACTGTTATCAAAGTATCCTGAATTTAAGCTGTATTCTACAAGACAAGGAAACATTACAGAATTAAGAAATAAAACTAGTAATTTTGCAACTGCAGTATCTGAATCATTAATTGAAAACGAGAACACAACCCTTAGTATGATGAAAACTTAAAAACCAAAGAATAGTATGCGGTTATGATGTAATCACACCGGCTATAGTGATATTGTTATGTTCCTTATGAACAAACTTCTAATTATATGATTCTGTTAAAAAAAATATGTATTCAATACTTTTAGTGGTGCTTCCAAAAATTCTTTCACAATCGATAGGTTAGGTATATAAAAAATATGCAAAATGTAAATACAGAGAGTTTAATAGAAAATCAAAAAGAAAATATTTAGTACAAAAAAAACGAGATATGAAGTTTGTTTTAAAATAAAATAGGAGATTCTAATAAATGTAGCTAACGAGTAAAATCTGCAATTTACATTATGGACTATTTAAGAATCTGACTTAAAAATCACAGTGCAAATTTAGATGTTTACAAAAAATTGTCTACCTGAAATCTACAAAAAATGTACTCAACAATAATCACCTAAGCAAAATGATTTGATTAAAATGGATAATGGTATGATCTGTCGACAAATTAAAACCTCACCTTATTAAACGGTATTGTATTCTTGATCCTGGAAACTCAAAGCCAAATATTTCCAACTAATTCATCACCGACTGGACATCAGTTAAATTCCATCTAGACGGTTAAATCGGTTCCATACCAAATAATAACTTCAAAATCCTATCTCGAAAATAACAGTCCCAAACGTAGAAAATTCTAACTTTAAAAATCCTAGTTAGAACATGGCTCCAAACGTAGAACAATCTACCGTAAAACGAATCCACCATAAAACATGTTTCAAAACGTGGAAAAATCCACCGTAAAACAGGATTCAAAACGTGGAGAATATAGACCGTAAACAGGATTCAAAACGTGGAAAAATCCACCGTAACTTCCATCCTACGAGTAAACTTCCTTAAGGAAAATCCTTGCTACCTACGATTAAACTTTCTTAGGGAAAATCCTTCCTACGAGTAAACTTCCTTCCTACGACCCTGAAATAGAATTTGCACGTGACGAATTCATTTCGCTAAAATTGCTCTGCTTACCTTCACAACGAAGGGCTACTCTTATCCAAAGAAATCTCAACCATCAACGTCTCTTTATAACGGTATTCTACATCAAATAATACCATCAATCAGCCATCATTTCCTGATGCTTAAAAATCGAACAACTAACTTAAGGGAATGCTATTTTCAGTAGTCTACAGAAATCGCTCATCAGCAAGGCACGGCTTCACTCTCTTCGAGACGAAACTGTCTTTGTTTGCGTTCTTCGAATCAGAAAATCACCCTACTCAAATGAACCAAACGTGCGTAAATCTTGACAGCACAGATAAATTACGAATTTGAGGATATGAATTAATCTAACAGATTTTTAAGAAGAAAAGTATTTTATGGATGGGATCAAACGTAAGTGACATTGTACTGTGCTAGCAAAAAAGTATTGTCCTGGATATCGCCGGCTTAGCGAGAAGTCGAACAGACAACGGACAAGGTACTCCAGGAGGCACTAGAACACCAAGTGGTTCAGAGAGCCTACAAAAAACAACTCTAGCCACAGCAACTCCACCGTACTATAGGTACATAATCTCCATCAACTAAATCGTATGATTACTCAAGAAGCCTTAAATTTTTTTACACGTTACATACGCAATTTTGGAATAAA
The DNA here is from genome assembly GCA_034190945.1 of Octodonta nipae. Lineage (NCBI taxonomy): Eukaryota > Metazoa > Arthropoda > Insecta > Coleoptera > Chrysomelidae > Octodonta > Octodonta nipae. Next base: position 99,921,072 of record CM067217.1, read on the forward strand.
CATAAATATTAATTACTTGAAAGGAAATGCCAAAGATAAGATACAATGTTGCACAAAGGGCTCTTTCATATTGACTCACATAACATGAATACTGAAAATATTACTTAAAAAAAACGAGGTAAACTATTTTTCTACTATACGTGAGTTTACAAAATCCGATTTGAACAAATATTTATTATGACTTTTATAAATGCCAGAACAAGCGTTTTTAGAGCAATCGCGGTTTATATAGTAGCATTATTTAATGTATAGGTATATCTATCAGATTTAGTGCACGCAATATCTTTAAAAATTAGAAAATGTTGAAATTTTTAAGTGATAGTTAAGATCAATAAAGTAAAAATAAATTCCAAAAAATGAAAAAATAAATATTAACCTTCAAACGTTAAGGATATTAAATACACCAAAACATCACAACAATATAAAATTTGAGAAAATTGTCAAAGTTATTGTGTCAAAAACATAAAACGAGAAAAATCTAAAAAACGCCAAAAATGCCAAAACATACAAACATGAGTGAAAATACCAATATCACCGTAAATGTAAAAGAGCCTCAGAAATAGCCAAAAACTATATGTCAATATGTGAAAAAATACAAAAAGATGAGAAATGTCAGAAATACCAGAAATGTTTTTGAAACGTCAAAAATGTCATAAACGTCAAAAATGTCAGAAATGCAAAAATGTATAAAACACCAAAAACGTTAAAAATAGCAATAAAACGTCATAAAACCTGAAACGAAAACAAGCTCATCATATTAAATCCGAAAATAATGTATTTGTAGAAGAATTTGCTGCCATATAATTTTTTCGCTCATGAATGATGTTAAAATGGTTTTGAAAAAAATCTAAAAATTTACGCTATGTGAACATTACCAAATTAAAATTTTTTTAACAATATGTCTAATAAGCCGACTTGCCTAGCGTGCGCGAAGATAGGAGTCATTAATGAGGCCATTATTTGTAATGCTCGGGCATTATGAATAATGGCAAGCTACGTTGGGCCAAGTGATATTATCTAAACTTATTATTATTATGAATACTGCTGTGATAGTCGAGGGGCTGGGAAGCTTGGTCACGCTGAAGGTAGATTTTAGCAAAATAAACGCTAAACAAACATAAAACTCAGAAGCTTGGGAGGGGGGGAGTTGAGCCCCCCCTTGGATCTGCCACTGGTGGGGGAAAGCATACAAAGTTGCCTTAAAGGATGGGGGATACAGGGGAGGACAAATGCCCTGCAATGACTGACCGCTGACGTCAATTGCTTCACTGTTCACTACATCGTGTGCCTTTTTTTTGTTTATTTAACATTTTGTGTTATTTGTTTTATATTTTTAATTTGACTTTTAACATCTAAGAACTAGTAGTTTCTAAATTTAGAACACTTTCATAATAAGTACACATTATTAACCTTATTACTTAATTGTTTATTTTAGAGTTTTATAATAAAAGGTAAGATGGTCTACAAAACAAAGAAGTTTTATGATCTTATGTTTTAAATTTTTATTTAATGTCGGAAAAAATAATGGTAATAAAATATGTTATTTTTTACTGTGACTTTATGTATGGGCAATTTAATGATTTCAATAATTATTATGCCTTTGTCAAATCATTTTTCCAAAAGCCCGGGCTTTAGGAGTAGTGTCCAATTAATCACTTGGTCCATATAACATACAGGGCTTTCATTTCAAAACTAGCCACCCAAAATAACTTATAAAATATCTTTAAAAGAAAAAGAAACACTATAATTTATATTGACACATTTTACACGTATCAGTAACCCTGCAGTTCCAACCCTTAACCGGGGGTGTACATCACTTCTAAAAGTTTAAATACACAGGGGTATCATCTGAAACCTCTTTTTGCCAATCTTTTGACGCATTATTTTTTAAATCAGATTATTTTTACAGAGTAATTAATGAACTTGAAATCGTAAAAAAATAATATTTTGAATTGTAATTACAAAAAAGCACGCGTATAATTTCCGAGATAAACAAGTGAGACAAAATCCTTAAATGTTTTTGCGAAGATACTTGTGACTGTAAATGTAACAAATTTATTATTAGTAGTGGTTGCGTTATAAACAGACCATCAAATTTCGACTGTTTTATTCTTTACAAGCAAGAATTGAAATAATATATATTTATAGGAAAGAAAAAGGCGGTGCACGCAGAAATGCTCATGTTTTTCGTCAGAGAAATAAGAAAATTGGGCATTAGTACGTGTTGGATTTCATAAATTTCTCATGGTTAAATAGTTACAAATATTTCGGTCGGCTTTGTGCATAAAACGTTACCTCTAAATAAATTCGTTCCCTGCAAAATACAGCTTTTCAACATTGATTTTTCTGAGGAAGTAGGATTTTTTTAATGGTTTGTCACTAAGCATAATTGTAGATACTAGAACACCAACCGACAAGTTTTTCGGGAAGAGAACAACTAACATCCCCAGAAAATTAACGTATGAGCCGGAATTCTCGGAAATAAAATTATAGGTCCTTTATTCGTAGAAGAAAATTTAATTTGAGAATTGTATTTGGACTTATTAGAAAATGTGATAAATAACCTTATAATCGAATCTTTAGAAAACCGAATAAATCAAGACAGAACTTTGTTGCTAGACGAAGAAAACCAACAGGAGGGAGCACCTCCACATTATGCCTTGCCTGTACAAAATTGGCTTAATGAGACATTTTCCGACCTAACGCTCCTTGACATTTTGAACATTTAATTTAAGAACAAGGTAATTCTAACGCTAATACCTTATTAATAATGTAAATACACCCCTTGTGGTGTCCGGGTTAGAATAGCACCACGGTATCCACCGCCTGTCGTATGAGGCGACTAAAGGGGCAGCTGTCCGCTGACCTACTACCTAGCTTTCCTTCCTTCTCCACAATCCGCACGGGATGTTCTTTTTTAAAACATTTCATCTGGGAAGTGACAACCCCACGGGTTCGAGTTACCTGGGTCACCAGGGTCAATTGGTGACACCACCCATGAAAATGGAGTTACGAAGTAGATGCCTTGGAAAAGAGCCGCTGCCTGGGGATCGCCAGGGCATGTCTGGAGCCGGCGCTGGACATGACAGCATGTGGGACGTCGGTGGCAGAGTGCTGAGGAGGCGGGCCCCTGCCGTCCAAAGAGCGCAAGAACCAGAAAGAAGAACCACAAAACCACTCACCAATAGTCACAACAACAACGTGACCATCACCAACGGAGTCAAAGGAGAACTCCACCCGCAGAAAGTGTTGCGCAGGATCAACAGCCAGCGCTCACTCAACCGGGACTGAAAAGTCAGCGCATGAAATGGACTGGTGCCATGAATGAATATATAATGCTAACGTTTTACAGAATTACGAACCTTGGCCAGGACAAGACTGGATATCGCCAAATACTCCATCAAGAGTTCTGTTGTGAGTACCCAGAGCTTCAAGTTACTGAACAGAGAGTCGCAGATCAATATCGTGTCATCTTGAGAAATGGCCTTATTTCGCCTGAACAACTGGATATAATAAAGAGCGAAGTGGAGCGCGAACTATTTGGTCGAAATCGATCCAGAGCCTGAAGCACCTTTGGCACAAAGAGCGGACGAGACTTAAGAACTACAACAAGAACAGCCAACCAACGCTGGCCTGCTTGAGAAGATCCAAGCAGAAATGGAAGGAGCTCTTAGAGAGTATAGTGGAACAGATCCACTGACTAGACCAGCTCTTCCCAAACTAAGATCTTCTAAGAAATTGGGTATCGTCTTGCAGGCTATGAACAAATTTATCTTGTCAAACTATGTTTTAGGTGCTAATACGTTAGAGTCGCTACACACAATCATCTACTGTGCTGCAACTTCCATCTGCAGAACAATTGGGGTCGCAGTAAGACTAAAGCAAGACCCTCCCCAATTTAGACAAACAGCTCGAATACCACCTTGGCAAAGAAGACTTGAAGGGAAAATCAATTCTCTTCGGAAAAACGTTGTGACCGAGTACCAACGAGGAGTCAGGAACAACAGAATAGAAAGGCTTGTCAAGACTATCATGGACAATAACCGAATACACTCCCAGTGGGATCCAGAAAACATCACATCTCAGCAGTGTCTGGACAGTCTACGACAAAAGCTCTCCGTCTACACAAGTCGATTGAGAAGGTACAAAACCAGCGGAAACTAGACAACACACTCTTCCGACAATCAGAAAAAGGGTTTTATAGAAAACTTAACAACAATAATAATGAAGCCCCTAGTTACCCCAGTAAAACAGACATCGAGGAATTCTGGAAAACACAGCTTTCCACAACAATCTCCTATAACTCCAAAGCAAGCTGGACTAATGAGGAGGAGGCTGCATTCAGAACTGTGAGGCCATGCAAAACCAAGCATTTACAACGGAAGACACATCCAACATAATGAAGCACCTCCATAACTGGAAAGCACCAGGACCAGATGGTGTACAAAATTACTGGATAAAGAAACTGTACGCAACCCACGAAACAATAACAGCCCTTATAAATGACGTAATTACCCACCCACCCATTTTGGGTTCAGTCTCAAACACAACAATGTACAAGCATTAAAGATAAACCATTTGTTATACATGGACGACTTAAAGTTGATGGCAGCTACGAAACAACAGCTGCATGAGATGCTTAAAATAGTAAAAGGGTTCTCTAGTGACATCCATATGAAATGGCCTAGACAAATTCCGAATTATTAATATAGTTAAGGGCAAAATACAGCAGGGGTTCTTCGAAATGGGAGATGGCACCTCAATTGAATCTATGGGGGAAGGTCATACTTATAAATACCTTGCAATAAAGCAGGCTCAACGTATTGATCACTTGACTATGAAAAAGGACCTAACAGCAGAGTTTTATAGAAGGGTAAGACGAATGTTGAAAACCAAACTAAACAGTAAAAATCTGTTTCAGGCTATTAACACATATGCGTGTTCAGTGCTTAGTTACTCTTCCGGTATAGTTAATTGGCGCAAGACTGACATTGAACAATTACCCCTAAAAGTTCGAGTTTTACTAACAAAAGCGCAAAATCACCATCCAAAGAGCTCAGTCGAACGTACAACTTTGCCACGGTATGAAGGAGGAAGTGGAATGACAGATCGAAGCAAACTATTAGATCAACAAATTTCTATTTTGCGTAGTCATTTCCAGAAACTCGCAGAATTTTCTGATCTACAGTCATGTGCCAGGTTGATGACTCAACACCACTGCGACTGACACAACAACATGTCCAATTACACCACCAGATCACAGATCAGAAACTGCTGAAATGAAAAGAGAAGCCCCTTCATGGAAGACATATAAATGACGTCAACCAAGATTATGTCGACAGTGCAGCGTCGAACTACTGGTTGATCTCTGGTCATATGTTTCCTGAAACGGAAGGCTTTATATTGGCAATCCAAGATCATGTAATTCCAACTAAGAACTACCTAAAGTACATCGTTAAAGACCCTTCTATTAACAACGACAGATGCAGGTACGGTTGTCAAACATCTGAATCTATCCAGCATAACATAGGAGGTAGTCAAGCGTTCGCTGCAACTGAATACAAAGAACGACACGATGCTGTGGCAAAAATACTTCACCAGGAACTAGCACTGAAACTTGAATTATCACAGTCGGTAAGAGTACCATACTATAAATACAAACCAGAATCTGTTTTAGAAAATAACAACTACAAGCTGTACTGGAACTGCACGATATTGACCGATCGGACTGTTGCTCACAATAGACCAGATATAGTTTTGGTAGATAAAGTATCTGGGAAAACAACTTTAATTGACATAGCAAATCCTAACAATAATATAAATACCAAGCAGGCTGAGAAAATAACCAAATATAGAGATTTGGAATTTCAAATAAAGACTCAGTGGGACAAGAACAACACACGAACGGTACCAATTGTTATGTCAACGACAGGACTAGTCCCAAAACATCTTTTAAACAATTTAAAATACCTCGGTCTAGACGAACATCTTTACAAACAAATGCAAAAAGCCGTCCTGTTAGGAACAGCCCGGACGGTCAGGAAATTTATGAGAAACTGCCGCCACGACTCCAACCACGGGCCTGAAAACCTGGCAAGGACTCCCACAGAGCTAAACCCATTTGATATCTAGGATATCTGGGGTTTAGTGAATTTTCCCCTAAAGGCATTCATAGCGTGCCTTAGAGGGAGTGTGATGCCATACATTGTATGGTCAAGTCGGGATGTAAATAATAATTATTTTAATTTGAAAGTTTAAAATGCCATTACTCTATAAAAATAAACTGATTGTAACAAGTGATGTGTCAAAAGATTGGCAAAAAGAGACCTTTAAAACAAAGTATCTCATGATACCCCTTTGTATTTAAACTGTTAGAAGTGATATTCATCCCCGCTTTTGAAATGAAAGCCCTGAATATTAATCAATGTTTATGTACATGGTATATCGACATTCTGCTCGCTCAGGGCATTGACTATCGCCTTCGATAATATAGTGTGGACCACATTCTCGAAGTCCATGAGAAACAAGGCAAGTAGTATTTGATAATCTTTAGTGAGTTAGTATTTGTTACTTTCAGTAAACACTTTATAGACGTACAGTGCTCTAACTGAAAATGAATTCTTTCTGCCTTTCTTGTGTGGTATATGTCTTGTTTCTATATAATGTGAAAATATTTGGGCGTTATTCCGACGTTCCCTATTGTCTTGTCATTTTTTATGTTTTTGACCGCTGACTCCACTTCTTTCCGAGAACTTATGGTGTTCCTTTGTCTGCCATCTGTATTTCTGGATTATCAGGGGCTTTATATAGGTATCCTTCCGTTTTTCTGATTTTTTTCATCTGTTAATCTCATTACTTCCCTATTACAGTTAATAGTTCTTTCTTAGCATTAATAGAACTTTTTCGATTTTCAGTTCCAATTGGTACTAGTTTCTCGCTGTAATTGTTGTTACCTTGTTGTGAGATCGTTACAAAAAGGGTATCACACGATATCCCTGTGTATTTAAACTTAAAGAAATTATATTCACCCCCGCTTAGGGGTCGAAACAGTATGGTGGCCAATACGTGTAAAATGTGTCCCTCGTAAATATAAATTTTGTTTTTTTTTGTCTTTTTCTTTTAAAGATATTTTAAAAGTTATTTTGGCTGGCTAGTTTTAAAATGTATAATGGTAAAGCCAACTCACAAAAAATTAATCCTAGCGATAACAGGCTATATACATACAAGATGTCCTGAAAAAGGTAAATTGGAATGATCAATAGGAAATACAAAAGTAAATAGGGTTTAGAAGGCCGTAGCCTGCGGTGGGTTCGGGGTACAAAACGAAAATTTGGAATTGAAGATTTAATTTTAACGAATTAACAAGTTTCTTCATAAAAATGTATTATTTTATTCTATACATCTGTTATATACTGGAAGTATTCTGAATAGAAAACTAACTTTCGCGGTCCTAATCAGTCCACGATATTAAAAATAAATGGCTAAAGTAATCACCCCTCCCCAAACTATTTTTCTAGCTACAGCATTGAGAGTTTGTTTAATAAATTCTTACACCACTCATATTCCAGATTTAGAGGATTAAATCTTTAAAATTCAAAAATGAATATTGGGGAAAAATACAACACATTACATTGTAACAAACGTTGGCAATTTTAATAACTGAAAAGTCACATTTTTGTAAAGAAGCAATTTAAATTAATTCAACCAGTGGCGTACAATTTCATAGACATCACTAAATGAATCACAGTTTGAGATATATTTTTAAATTTTACAAAGCCTGGGACTGAACGATGGAAGCGAAAGCTTGTTATGGAATATACTTCCCGTCGCTCATTACCTCCCTGTCCCTGTTTCTCTTTCTTGGTGTTATTCTGAGTAATGGATATAAATTTCAGGTGAATTAAAATAATTGTCCCTATTTTGTAATGACTCAAGTATTATTTCAAATTTATATTTCCGATACTCTCGAACTAGCAAGCCGGAAGCCTTTCTATTTGTAAATTGATTGTTTGTTCAATAATAAATGCATCAGCAACCAACCAATGCATTTCATTTTGCGTTTTTTGACAATAAAACAAAACAAACAATATTAAACGTATTTTCCTTTATAATTTGTAAATTGTTGATTATATAGCAATGCTTCCAAAAGAAGATTTGTAAAAAAGTGAAAAACCTATAAAATTAATTTTTATAAAGCATGATCGGAGCATTACCGACAGGGAAAAGCTGGAATAACCACTAACATTAATAATATTTGCAAAATCCATAACTTAGGCAGTTTTCAAACTGAAGAACAGATTATTCAGAAAATAATAGTTTACGACCTTTTCTTTAAACACGGTACTTGTGGACTCTGTCGGGTGAGTTAGTTTTGCATAATCGCATTGTACACAATTTAAGTTCATTGTATGAAATCAAGTTTGTAAAAACGCAAAGAACATGAATTTAAACCATATTGTCAATAGTAAGAAATCAGAAATATGGCTAATTGCAACACAATTCTGATTTTAATTGACAGACTACAAATTTATAATCCAAAATTGCAAACCTGCGACTCCCAGGGAATGATAAAAACTTGAGAAAAAAATAGCAATTATTACGCCTTATAAATTTCTGTTTATTCGATCTCATATAGAAAGTATCAGAAATGCATCATCGGATAATTTTAATCTACTTCTTCCTCATGATTATATTTATAGTATTAATTTATTCAGCAAATTTACAGTGAGGACGCGCGGGTTGGAACAAATTTATTTTTCAGGTGTGGTTTTTTGGAAAAACGGTCAGAAACGTCGTTTTTTTTGGGCTGCGGTTTTTGTGATGATAAACTCATTTATTTCATTTTCTCAAATGGAAACATTGTTTTTTATTTAATTTTTTAATTCTACATTGAATTGAAGTATTTTTCATGTACAATGTCCTATACCGAAAATTAACAGTTATTAAAAAATTACATTTCTTTCAAAATTGAAGAAAAAAAAACATCAACATATCAAATTAAATGTTCAAATTGTTGACCATTAACTTCCTCACAATACCTAAGGCGGTTTTCAAATTCTGGTAACACCTCATTTACCGTTTGTGGCAGGATTCGTTGTATTTCGGCCCTAATTCTATTCTTTAATTCCTCGATATTTTCCGGCTTATTGAAGTAGACTTCACGTGACCCCAAAGATAAAGAAACAATACCGAATCTGCCTGTACATTGGGGTTTTCACTATTCGGGTAAACTTCTGTTAAACAGGGTATTATATCATTTTGTAATAGGTCTAAATACTATTCCGAGTTAAGTGTTCCCCCAATAAAAAACGGACCCACAATTGAAGTACCCACAATTCCGGCTCATACGTTAACTTTCTTGGAAAAATGTATATAAATAACCATAATTCAATGTGGGTTTTCTGATGCCCAATATCGAAAATTTTGCCTGTTTACTGAACCATTTAAACAAAATGTTGCCTCGTCGGAAAAAACTATCTTACTTGAAAAGTGGGAGTTGGCATTGCATCTATCCATCATTATTTCGCCAAATTCTACTCTCCGGTCCAAAGCATCTTCAGTAAGTTCCTGAATCAAATAAACTTTATTTAGGTGTCATTTATTTCTATGCAAGGATTTGTGAGGATTTTCTTGTAAATCGAACAAAACATTTAATTGTGTATCTTCTGGAAGATTTTACTAACTACCGATCGTGTAATAGGCCGCCATATCCTACCATCGTCAAAATTTCTGTTCCCTGCTTTTAAGTTAAACGCGCCATACTTTGAAACTCTACAACTGCATTTGACAACTATTTATGTGAAGTAAAATTTTAGTACAGTTTCTATGGAAACAAACAAGTGTTAAAAATTCCAGCATTAAAAAAAGGGTTTCCATTCAAGCGACTAAAATATCGCCAACAATCATAAAACCAGGCGTAAATAAATAGGTTCAAACCAACAAACACCTTATTTTTACCGCTGTTTTCTTAAGTTTCGAAATAAATGTAATTTTTTTAATAACGGTTAATTTTCGGTGTAGGACAGTGGACATGAAAAATTCAATGCAGAATTCAAAAATAAAATAAAAAACAAGTGTTTCCATTTGAAAAAAGTCGATGGTCGCAATTTATTTCTGGCCCACCCTGTATAAATGAGTTTATCATCGCAAAAACCGCAATCCAAAAAAAAACGAAGTGTCCGAGCGTTTTTCCTAAAAACGAACACTTGAATTTTAAATGAATTTGTTCCACCCCACGCCTCCTCACTGTATAATAACATAACTGAATTAAATTGCTCCTCTTTAAACATTCAGGTATATCATTCCAGTGAAGGAAAACAAAGACTTATTGATATAATAAATTTTCCAAGAACTGGTCCTATGATAAAATTTAAATTGCCACACTTAATGAAAAAAATAATAATTAGTTGATTATCATGATTTAATTAAGCCGCATTGGTTGCAAAATTTTAATAAATTATGAATTACATAAAATGTGTATATTTCTACATTTGATATCCTAAATAATAAACAAATTTATATCAGTAATAGCTAAATCATTGCAATAAAATTCCTCGGCTAATAATCTTATTTTTTCTGCAAATTTAAAGATTATGTTTTGAAACTTTAATATTTACAAATCACATGCAAAGTCGCTAATTGCGTTGGTTGAAAGTGTAGCAAATCAGGCAACACTGAAGGAGGTCACTGCAAAACCTGAAATGCTCGGCACATGAGGTTCTTACGTATATATAAATATATACAAAACTAGCGGACCCGACAGACGTTGTCCTGTCCCATGTAAACTTTTAAAAATTAGCTGTAACAATATAATCTGAACGCCATCTATCAGACGTAACTGAAACTAAAGCACACTCTTGAATATTTGACACAGCGAATACAGCGCAGTCTGCCGGATCCTATGTAAGTTGTGCTAACATCAACAATTTTTAAATAAATAATTTAACTAAAAAACAATATCTAGTTGACCGTATTGTGAATCTAAACCATCCTCAAACCCCCTGGAATACACACAAAAAATTTCATCAAAATCGGTCCAGCCGTTTAGGGGGAGTTCAATGACTAACACACGTACAGAAGATTTATATATATATAAAGATTTTAAATTACAAAAACTCTTTTCCCTCTAATGTAAAACCGTTTCAATAACTCCCCCTCATCTCATATATAAAGCAATCTTACAGAAATATCATCTGATAGACCTGGAGGTCAGATAGCCTCTTTAAACTGTATGGAGGTGACAACTTAACACATATACATATATATATATATATATATATATATATATATATATATATATATATACATATATTTATATTTGTTTTTAAATTTTCGCCTTCTGCTTTCGCTTCTAGTTACTCGAGTAGCAGAAGGCTACGAGAATTATGCGAACCGACCTGAAGAGGGCAGATATGACTCTGCCGAAACGTCGTCATTTTACCATCGATCCCGGCAGGGATCAGTTATCAACTACGCGGATGAATTCCCGGAAACCACCTAAATCATATATATATATATATATATATATATATATATATATATACAAGGTGTAAACGGTTTGAGTGCAAAGATTTTGAGGATTAATACTTCAGGTCAAAACAAATCAAAAAGCTTTATAACATTTTCAGAAATAAACTAAAGTTTTGCCAAAAAAATGAAAAAGTTAGAAGTTCTGTAGCCTTTATTACAGTGTATAATAGATTATTTCCGGCTTCAAAATGATTGTAAAGCTAAATATGTAAATACTCAATAGCGTATACACCTTTAATAACTGTATTAACAAAGAAAATTATTATTTAAACTCTAAATATTCTGTTATAATTTGCCCTACGTTTCTCCGATCAGATGTGGCAACATAGCATATACTCAGTACTACAGCTGGCCGCTGCCATGAATGCTTTTTTGCTGCCCGGTTCTTTTAAGAAAGTGAAAGTGATTTTTGCGTGACATTCGACATAGCGTAAGTTATTTGATTTTCATTTTAAAATATAAATTGGAAAAATAAATAAAATCTGTTGTGAATTGTGAGTTCAAGTGTATTATTTTGTGACAAACAGTGACAATTATACAATTAGGTAAAGACCTGACATGCTATTAATTTGTGGGGAAAGCAAATGTAATAATAAGAATTTTGAATATTTACTATAAATAATCCGTTTGCTCTATCATAATGACATCCTGCAGGTCAAAGGTTTTTATTTGTCTAAGGTAAGTAATATTAATTTCTTAGTAACAATTATTTATCGAAGAATTTAACACATAAAAGAACTACAGATAAGAAATGTTTTGTTTAATATACTTTGTATCGCATTATTTTTGTATCATAATGTAAACAACTTTGTATCCTCCCTTCTTCAACTTGATGCATAAAATAAATCGCCAAATATAAATATTCATTTAAATACATAGATATTAAAAGGGTACATTTTTGAAAATAATATTTCATAAAATTTTATGTACCTAAATAAATCTACCGGCACTCGAAACTATGAAATTATTTAATACAAAAAAATAACAGGTGTTCATTTCGTTGTGGTGACTCATTCCTTTATTATTCACGCTACAAGCAAATCTGAGTTTTAGCGCGACGTTGCCACATTGACAATAATTTACTTAACATGTATTTCAAATTTTCTTGCTTATTAAGGCCTTTAGACCATAGTGTTATAAGAGTTTTTTGTTTTGTTTGGTGGGTACTATCTGCACCTAAAATATATGCAGTCAAACTATTTACACCCTGTATATATGTATATATACAGGGTGAGTTTTTTTGATGATCAGTATGGGGATCTCGGAAACTAGCGGAGATAGAGCAATGGCTAAATTGGGAAAGATATGCAGTATTACTGGCCCAATTTAATGACACTTTCGGATTTTTGTAAAAAGTCATGGCTTACTAGATATTTTGAAAAAACGAAATTCTGTCGATTTAGACAAATCCTTCTAGCTCCTTTGTTTTTGATTTTATAAAAAAAGTGTAAATATCAAAATTGAAGGGAATTGTATCCCGAATATGATTGTCATGTCCTCGTTTGCGTGACAGCTCTCGTTTTCGAGATATGACACAAACTTATCTTTTCTTGAATGGAAACCATAGTTGGCTATGACCTCAAAAAATTGGACATTTTTAGAGCTTTTCAACGATATAATACTCGATATAGTTATTCATAAAAATAACGGAGTTATGGATGCTTTTCTCTCTTATTTTCACTTTTACGAGGGCTGCCTTTTATATTTCGGGATTAGAGAACAAAAACAAATATTAATCATCGAAAATCGCTTTATTGTTTTTCAAAATATTCCCCATGAAGATCCATACACTTTTGCATGCGTTTGAACCAATTGTCGAAGCACTTTTTCCACTCTGATTGAGGTATCTCCAAAACATGCATTCTGAACGCAGCAACCGCTTCTTCAGGTGTCGAAAAACGTTGACCTCTCACTTTGTTTTTTACGAACGGGAATAAAAAGAAGTCATTTGGTGACAAGTCAGGACTATACGGCGGATGACTCATTAAATCGATGTTTTGAGTGGTCAAAAATGCAGTTGTTTGAGCCGATGTGTGAGAGCTCGCATTGTCGTGGTGAAGAGTGATCCGTCTTCGGGGGTGGGTTTTCCTCATTTCTTGGAAGACAACTGGCAAACAAATGGTTGTATACCACTCAGAATTGACTGTTCTGCGTTGTTCTAATGGTACGGTTGCGACATGTCCAGTTTTTCCGAAAAAAAAACAGGTGATCATTTGCTTGGAAGTGCTTCGTGCGCGACCAACTTTTGTTGGATTCGGCTCATCTTGAAACACCCATACAGTCGACTGCTGTTTACTTTCGGGCTCATACGCGTAAATCCACGATTCATCTCCTGACAATATATCATAAACGTGTTTTGAAGCACCGCGATCGTATTTTTTGAGCATTTCTTTCGACCAATCTAATCTACACGAGCCTTTTTTGAACGATTGACAAATTGTGTGGGACCCAACGCGAACAAATTTTTTTGACATTCAAATGTTTATGCAATATTGAATGTATGCTGATCCCACTAATGTGTAAGGTTGACTCAATCTCACGATAGGTCACATGACAATCTTGCAATATCAGTTCGCGCACAGCATCAATGGTTTCCGGAACAACAACTGTTTTTGGACGACCTTCACGAAATTCGTCTTGGAGTGAACTACGACCTCGATTGAATTCACCATACCATTGATAAACAGTGGTCCTTGATGGACTTTCATCGCCAAAAATTAAATTAAGTTCATCCATGCACTCTTGCTGACTTAATCCACGTCGAAAGTTGTAAAAAATAATCGCACGAAAATGTTCACGATTTAATTAAATTTTTTGGCCGAGATGAATCCTTTAAGTTACTGTAAACAACACATAGCGCTCGTATGTCAAAACGTTCTGAGTACGTATAACTTCAAAAATGTCAAACTTTACGATAGAGCTGTGAGTTGTCAGATTGCAACACTAGGGTTGTCCAATCCCGAAATATAAAAGGCAGCCCTCGTAAGGAAGGTAGCCATGAAATAGATTGATTTATTAATAACTATTCCAAAAAGCATTAAATGATTTTTTTTATTAGGTATATCAGATATAACTAATATTTAGGTTCGAAAAGTCCACCATTGTTATTTAGAGGAAAATTGCATCTTTTTAAGATTGACATTTTACCGTTTTCCTCACAGACCGCCTATCAATTTCTTCAATTGCTTGTAATACCGCCTCCGTTAGGTCACCAACTGTCGCATACTTTCTTCTGTATACTTTGTTTTTTAGCGCACCCCATAAATAGGAGTCTATAACTGCCAAATCGGGAGACCGGGATGGCCATTCGCGTGGGCCATTTCTTCCTATCCAATAGTTTGGATAGATATTCTCTAAGTGTTGTCTTAGTAATAACGAGTTATGAGCAGGTGCTCCATGTTGGAACCACTCAATTTCTAAACGAGTTCTCAAATTCAAATTATGCAACATGTCTTGAAAAGTGTATTGCAAGAAATGCAAGTAGCGCTCCCCAGTAAGTGATGCGTCATAGATAAAAGGCCCCAGAATAGTAGAGCCTATGATACCACAGCAAACATTAAAACCAAATTTTATCTGGGGTCGTCTTTGTTCTACATGGAAAGGGTTTTCTTTAGCACAGATATGCTCATTGTGAACCATGTACAAAACAAAATACGTCGATGTTCGTCACCAGCATGCAAAGTTTGAGAAATTGAAAGTTTGTATGGGTGGAATTTGTGTGCTTTCAGTACCTTAACTACAGTTCGTTGAGATGTGCGAGCTTCTGCCGCAATCTCACGAGTTGATGTTGATGGATATTGATTTAGCATTGCCAAAACATTTATTTATGCTGCTTCGTTAATTTGATTACGTTCCTTTGGTGGTTTAGTAAAACATCTACGTTATCTACGTTAACTATCGTAAAGCCTCTTAAATGTACATACAGCAGGTTGACGACGATTAAAATATCTATGAAAGTATTCCTCAGCTGCACGAACTGAATTTTTATGGCATATGATATAACATTCCACCATATTCAGTTTTTCTTCGTTAGAATATTCCATTGTATCCCGAAAACTTGTCAATATCGACTGTCAGTTCAGCACTACTAATGGAATTACTCTCAAATGAGGAAACGTCAAAGTGAAAACTATCTTTTTCATGACTACCTACGTTAAAAGTGAAAATAAGAGAGAAAAGCATCCATAACTCCATTATTTTTATGAATAACTATATCGAGTGTTACATCGTTGAAAAGCTCTAAAAATGTCCGATTTTTTGAGGTCATGGTTTCCATTCAAAAAACGATAAGTTTGTGTCATATCTCGAAAACGAGAGCCGTCACGCAAAGGAGGACATGACAATCATATTCGGGATACAATTCCCTTCAATTTTGATATTTACACTTTTTTTATAAAATCAAAAACAAAGGAGCTAGAGGGATTTGCCTAAGTGTCATTAAATTGGGCCAGTAAAACTGCAGATCTTTCCCAATTTAACCATTGCTCTATCTCCGCTAGTTTCAGAGTCTAGATCGAACTCGGGGCCTCAATCTGCCTACTCCCCAAGAGTCAGTAGGTAACTGAACTGAATTTGTGTCTGCTCTGCTTCTTTTATTTATCGTCAGCGGTGGGTTAGAAGGGGATGTCACGTGATGAAGGGGCGGTGTTGTGATTGGTTGGGTGTTAGTGGGCGTGTCTGCTTTGTTTAATCTGGCAATTACGGAGGTCCATGCTGTGGGAAAGGCGAGAGGTGTCATCGCGTCGGTTTAGACAGAGAGGTCTTTTTTCTATTTCTATAGCTTCGCGAATAGTAGATGCCCTAAGGGAGTTAAGAGATACGATAGTCCTACTGTCCTCGAAGTTGATAGAGTGTCCTGTTTGGATATGATGATGCGCGAGAGCTGAAGTCGGATCTTTTTTGCGAACTGACAAAGAATGTTCATATACTCGATGGTTGACGCGCCTATTTGTACGACCGATGTAGCTTTTTGGGCAATCGCGACATGGAATTTCGTAAACTCCTTGATCCTCGTTAGGTACTTTATTTTTAGGGTTCCCGGTTAAGTTGGCTATAGTTTGACTGGTGTTGAAGACTGTCTTTATTTGATGTCGGTGTAGGATCCGTGCTATTTTGTCAGTGACTCCTCGAATGTACGGAAAGAAGGCTTTCCGGTGTTGTTTTTTTTTTGAAGATTATTAAGTGCGTTTTGTCTATTATTGTCATAATCGGATAGATCTAAGAGCCAAAGATTTTATTACAGAACTCAATTGGGCAGGGTGGTGGTGTGCTTGGGCATTTAAGTATCGATTGGTGTGGGTTGGTTCTTATAGACTGTATGTGAGAATTTGCCGTTGCTGGTTTTTGTTATGAAAACATCAAGAAACGGGAGCGAAGAATCGGATTCAATTTCAGTTCAGTTACCTAGTGACTCTTGGGGAGTAGGCAGATTGAGGCCCCGAGTTCGATCTAGACTCTGGCCTCTTGATAATGGCTCCAAAGTAGGAGTCGAAACATCGAGTATATAATAAATTCAGACGCGGTTCTTACCCGGAACCTAGCCTTGTTCATATATATATATATATATATATATATATATATATATATATATATATATATATTTCTACTTTTAAAGGAATTTTGTAGGGGAGTGTCCTCGGATTTTCTTCAAATTTTACTATGTTACTGAACCTATTGAAAAAACGTTATCCTGAGAGTTACAGCCCTTTAGAGCCGTTAGGGCGCTAGATAGGGCCCGTCAAAGACACAAAAAAGGCCGTTTTTACCCTATATTTGACAGGCTGTATCTCGGAGCCCAGTTAACCGATTTCAACTCACCAAACGTCATTTGTTTTGTAATTTGAAGTAGTTCTTTCAGTAGAAAGTTCAAGTCTCTAGTTAATAACGCTGATTTTTGGGAACATTTTAAGTAAAGTTAAAAATTTAAAAAAAATGTCATTTTCAAAAATTCGCTCGCCAAAAATCGAATTTTAATCCGATTTTAGTTTTCTCGGCGGCATTTGAAAAGTTTTAAAAAACACCTTCAAAATGAGATGTGGTGAGTAAAAATCCGTTCAGTAGATTCGAAGATACAGCGGATTGAAAATGGTCATTTTTGTAAATATCGCGTTTTTACGCATTTTCAGGTATTTCTTTATAAAAATAATAACGTCCTATTGGAGATTTTCTTGGCCCGAGCCTCTATCTACCTCATTTTACCCTCTAAAAAATGAATATTTTGCTAGTGAAGTAAGCCAATTTAATAAAAACTTACGGCTTATTTCTATCAATCAGAGAGCCTGAAAACATTTATATATTACAGATTATAAAAGAAGAGATTAAAACCTTTGATTTGAGGGTTCCTACAAACCTCTAGGTAGCCTAGAACTACAGTTATGATAATTCAAAGGCTTACCTAAAATCAAAGTATCAATTCTAAAAACGCTAATTTTACCTAATTGTGAAGTTACTTCTCAAAATCTTCTATCTCCGTTCTAGACAACCTAGAACTTTGTTTAGCCTTCAAATTACAAATATTTTGATGTAGTTTGCTAATCTTTTACAGTTTTGCATTATATTTTTGGAAACTTAGAGCTCACGCTTTGTACTGTAGAAATTTTAGTTTGAATGGCATTGATTCCAATTAATTAATCAATCCATTAGATTTTTTGTACGATTGCATTAACCCTCTATGGACAAATATATGACTTAAAAAAAGTTAAAATATCGGGGAAAAGTAAAAGTAGGTATAAAGGGATTCAAACAGTAAATTAAAAATAAAATGAAAACGTATTTTAACAAAATTTAAAATAAAATACCAATTAAAAAATTAAATGAGATAAAGCAGCAAAACCTGTACCTCTTCAGTTTTAAGATCCATTTTCAATTTACTTTTAAAAATGTCTTTATATTTTTACTTTAATACTATTTTCTTCTAAGTTACATTACTCACTTTTGCTTCAAAAATAATGTTTATTTTATGTTAATAATATAACGCAGTGTTGAGGTTATGGGTACTATCATGGTATCTTAGTAGCTTGTAGCGTGGTAGCAACATCAAAGCAACAAAGCAAGAATTTGTATGTCCAGACCCTGAGAGCAATTCTACATTGATGGTATAAGTCGCGACACGACACGACAAAACCGAGTCACCTATCGATCTATGTTTATACTTAATGGTCTTTGTCATAAAACGGAGGCATGTAACAAGAGTTACAGCACTCTAGAGCCCTTAGGGTCCTAGATAGGGCCCGTCAAAGACACAAAAAAAGGCCGTTTTTACCCTATGTTTGACAGGCTGTATCTAGGAGCCCAGTAAATCGATTTCAACTCATCAAACGTAATTTGTTTTGTAATTTTAAGTAGTTTTTTCAGTAAAAAGGTCAAGTCTCTAGTTAATAACGCTGATTTTTGCGAGCATTTTAAGCAAAGTTAAAAATTTCAAAAAACTATCATTTTCAAAAATTCGGCAAAAATCGAATTTTAATCCGATTTTAGTTTTTTCGGCGGCATTTGAAGAGATTTAAAAAACACCTTCAAAATGAGATGTGGTGAGTTAAAATACGTTCAGTAGATTCGGAGATACAGCGGATTGAAAATGGTCATTTTTGTAAATATCGCGTTTTTACGCATTTTCAAAGTGCTGGTCTGGTAAACTTTAAATTACACAAAAATTCATTAACTAGATGTTCACAGCTAGCATTGTTTTGAACTAAGGTCCGAGACAGACATAGAGATACGAATGATAAGAAGTTAAAAAAACATGGAGATAAAAAGTTAGCACCGCGCTAAGAAAAATTTTGCTGAACGCATGCTTCATCGCTTACAAACTTTATAGACTGGTAACTGCGAGCAGCTGCAGCAACTTCAGTCTAGAAGTGCCCATATCAAATTATTTTTGAAATCATTCCTAAGTCTGAAAACTTCGTAAGACATGGAGCATGCGCGCAGCAAAATTTTTCTTAGCGCATATTTTTAAGCTTCTTATCCCCATTCTTATCTCGTATCTCTGACTGTCGGGGCCAGTTTAAAACAAGGCTAGATGTGAATTCATAGATGGCTGACCTTGCCTTGTTACATGTGTCCGTTTCATGACAAAGACCATTAAGTATAAATATAGATCGATAGTTGACTCTGTTTTGTCGTGTCGTGTCGCGACGTATACCATCAATGTAGAATTGCTCTCAGGGTCTGGACATATAAATTTTTGCTTTGTTGCTTTGATGTTGCTACCACGCTACAAGCTACTAAGATACCATGATAGTATAGTATAGTATAGTAGTTATATTATTAACATAAAATAAACATTATTTTTGGAGCAAAAGTGAGTAATGTAACTTAATAGAAAATAGTATTAAAGTAAAAACATAAAGACATTTTTAAAAGTAAATTGAAAATGGATCTTAAAACTGAAGAGGTACAGGTTTTTCTACGTTACCTAATTTAATTTTTTAATTGGTATTTTATTTTAAATTTTGTTAAAATACGTTTTCATTTTATTTTTAATTTACTGTTTGAATCCCTTTATACCTACTTTTACTTTTCCCCGATATTTTAACTTTTTTAAGTCATATATTTGTCCATAGAGGGTTAATGCAATCGTACAAAAAATCTAATGGATTGATTAATTAATTGGAATCAATGCCATTCAAACTAAAATTTCTACAGTACAAAGCGTGAGCTCTAAGTTTCCAAAAATATAATGCAAAACTGTAAAAGATTAGCAAACTACATCAATATATTTGTAATTTGAAGGTTAAACAAAGTTCTAGTTTGTCTAGAACGGAGATAGAAGATTTTGAGAAGTAACTTCACAATTAGGTAAAATTAGCGTTTTTAGAATTGATACTTTGATTTTAGGTAAGCCTTTGAATTATCATAACTGTAGTTCTAGACTACCTAGAGGTTTGTAGGAACCCTCAAATCAAAGGTTTTAAACTCTTCTTTTATAATCTGTAATATATAAATGTTTTCAGGCTCTCTGATTGGTAGAAATAAGCCGTAAGTTTTTATTAAATTGGCTTAATTCAGTAGCAAAATACTCATTTTTTAGAGGGTAAAATGAGGTAGATAGAGGCTCGGGCCAAGAAAATCTCCAATAGGACCAGACCAAGTACCAGCACTCTGAAAATGCGTAAAAACGCGATATTTACAAAAATGAGCATTTTCAATCCGCTGTATCTTCGAATCTACTGAACGCATTTTAACTCATCACATCTCATTTTGAAGGTGTTTTTTAAAACTTTTCAAATGCCGCCGAGAAAACTAAAATCGGATTAAAATTCGATTTTTGGTGAGCGAATTTTTGAAAATGACAATTTTTTTAAATTTTTAACTTTACTTAAAATGTTCCCAAAAATCAGCGTTATTAACTAGAGACTTGAACTTTCTACTGAAAGAACTACCTCAAATTACAAAACAAATGACGTTTGGTGAGTTGAAATCGGTTAACTGGGCTCCGAGATACAGCGATATCTAGGGCCCTAACGGCTCTAGAGGGCTGTAACTCTCAGGATAACGTTTTTTCAATAGTTTTTTCAAAATTTGAAGAAAATCCGAGGACCCTCCCCTACAAAATTCCTTTAAAAGTAGAAATATTGCTCATATATATATATATATATATATATATATATATATATATATATTAGGGTGGCCCAAAAAAAACAAAATATTTTTTTTTTCGAGTCTCGCGTTAAAATAAAAAGAGGACAGGTCGAAAAAAAATTTTTAAAAGGTCGCTCCGAATTTTTGAAAAATTCTAAAATCGCCGAAAACTGGATTTTTTTGTTTCAATTTTTTTTCTCGTCATGTCAACAATATAAGGATTCTGAAAATTTTAAGTCAAAATTTTATTATCTAAAGGTCGCTCCGAATTTTTATAAATTTTCAAGGTAAATACTTTATATCTTTTTGAGCTACCTCTAAACAAGAATATTATCAACCTAAAAATTTTTTTTCTTGAATTTCACATATCAAGGAATTAATTTAGAACGCGAGAAGCAGAAAAAAAATTTGATTGACAAAAATGAATAATTTTTATAGGTGCAGCGTAATTACTGATAAATTATTTGTAAATGACATAAGTTCTTGAGTTGCGTATAAATTACGCTTCACTATACAGACAGAAAGCAACGCTGATAGTAAATAAAAACAACAATCCAAAACAAAGACGAGTAATACTTAACTAGCGCGCTTAACGTCAATAAATTGAACTAAAAATAATTTAAAAGTTGAAAATGTTATAAAAAAGTCTGAGAATATAATCAGAATGTTAATTTTTGAATAATAAATAATTTTAAAAAATTATGATTTTTTGCCAATTACGCTGCACCTATAAAAATTATTCATTTTTGTTAATCAAATTTTTTTTCTGCTTCTCGCGTTCTAAATTAATTCCTTGATATGTGAAATTCAAGAAAAAAATTTTTTAGGTCGATAATATTCATGTTTAGAGGTAGCTCAAAAAGATATAAAGTATTTACCTTGAAAATTTATAAAAATTCGGAGCGACCTTTAGATAACAAAATTTTGACTTAAAATTTTCAGAATCCTTATATTATTTTACACTAAAAAAGATGACAAAAAAAATCCAGTTTTCGGCAATTTTGGAATTTTTTAAAAATTCGGAGCGACCTTTTAAAAAATTTTTTTCGACCTGTCCTTTGGTAAAAGTTCTTAAAACATAGTAAACTAACATATTTTCACGCGAGACTCGAAAAAAAAATATTTTTTTTGGCCACCCTAATATATATATATATATATATATATATATATATATATATATATATATATATATTGTTGTAAAGTCCGTGGGTTCAATTTAAAATTATAAAACTAATATTCACTTTCACTTTTCTACAAACTTTTATTTACATCGAATGTACAACAGCTGATTCAAATATCACAATAACAACGTTACACATAAGCTCTTCGCTCCATCAACTGATTCGCGATCGTGGCCTCCTTTCTTTATAAAACCAGCATAGAAAATTCTCGTAAAAATCATCATCACTCCTACAGGTTCTCTTTTCGAGAACCATTTTTTATCTCAAAGCGTTTGTTGTCGTACTGAAATGAAATAGGGTCGGCTCTGGGTAAATTTCGTAACAATATATATACATATACATCCAACTCCCCCTGAGCGTCCCTACATTAACCAATCCCTATTTTCAGAGCGTCCATGAGAAACAAGGCGTCCGTATACGGACGCTCTTTTGTATCCCTATTGAAAATTATTCTGATGCTCTCTAACAACATAAAGCGTTCTTCAAAAATTGTGTTGGACGCTCTAGAGATAGCGGACTGTGTAATATATTCAAATGTCCGTATATTATTGGTTCAACCAGTTGCCCGCGAGGGGGATTTGCTGTATATCAAATTTTGTATATTCATATTTTTCCTTTTACCACATACTCGATTTCAAAGCGTTCGTAAAATTGGCAACATTCGTTGCGTTTTTTTTCCGCGGGAAGATGTTAGTAACGTTCAGACTTCATATTTTAAATCTCAGTTTTAAGAACAAAACAGCGGACGTATGTAAACTTTGGCAAACTTCAAAACATGCTCGTAATTTCTTTAAAAGAAAGATTCTGAAATCCTCAATATTTCTGAGTAAAACGAAAGTCGCCCATTTGAAGGCGTCAAAAAATAAGTGAGATATAATAAGTTATAGATATGTTTTAACCTCTTGACGACGGATTACTCTTATTTTGCAAAACTAAGAATTTGTAATTACATATTTCGCTTGTTTAGGTGCTGGTGGTGTGAATTATTTGATAGTTGTGAAATTGTTATTAGCTAATATTTTTATTAAAACTTTAATTTTGGGAGGATACAGTTTAATCAATAAAATTAACTTAACACAATCAATAGCTAGACGCGAAGGGAGCGGGCTGTTATTATTTGATTAATCTAATTTATGAGGTTTTAGTAAAATATTCCGTATTTCGAATGTAGCAGTTAGTCCTGAAAGAAGGCCCGGAGATCTAGTCTGAAAGTCATTTTTAAAGTCACTCTTAAAGTTTTAAGGCTTGGCAGCTATAAAGGTGCAGACTTATCTATACTATTATAAAATTGTAAATTTGTCTGTTTGTTTCTTTCTTCGGGCATCACATAAGAACTACTGAACTGATTTTGATGAATCGTTTTTAGTCGCAAAGCCTATAGTTTGATTTTATCTCCCTAAATTGACAGAAACGGTAGATATAGCGAAAAAACTTCTACCATGTTTGGTGAAAGAATTACTCAATTGGTTCCAGCGCACGCACAAAATATTAGATACTGGCATCAGCTTAGCTTTTATTCAAATATCGGAATGTGCCATGTAACATATTTAGATTTAAAAAAACCAACTGATATACCAAGCGTAAATGTAATTATACAAGGTGTTCTGGATATAGGAAACTATAGTTATGAATTAGGTTGAACAAATGTTGGAAGCGGGTTGTTTATACAGGGTGGTTGAAATATAAGATGGAGTGGAATTATAGTTTATGATGTGGTTAAAAATTTGTTTTATATCCACAAGTATTTGTATATATAGGATGGCTGAAACATATAGCGGAGTATAATTACAGCTATATAGGTGGGTTTAAAAAATATTATAAAGAAATGTTATGATCTACAAGCTGTTCCATTTACCGGATGGTTGAAATATAGGGTGAAGTAGGACTTTAATAAGCTGTAGGTATATGTACAAAATGTACCCATTCTCCCGCTTTATAAGTCCTAAAACTTGAAAAAAATAGATATATTAGGCCACACTGGCACTTCACCGGAAAATCAAGCGAAAACTCTAATATTAATTTTGTGAATCAATTTAAAACATTAAACAAAATAAAAATAAAATTCATATTTTCGTTATTAGGAATACAAGTATATTTTTTTCATAATTTTAGATTAATTTGTTTATAAGATATTAACGAAAATTGTTTTCTGAATGATAATAGTGGCTTCTCTGTTTTTTTCTTAGTTCTTTGGGAATAACACCACATAAACTTGAAAGTCTAAATCAGACCCCGTTTTCAATGGTATTACACAAAATAAACAAGAAATTAAAAAATTAAAAATATTTACAATGACAAATATCGTAATGTAATATTTTATCGCGAAATCAGTTGACGCGAGAGCAACTGATGAAGGTTCTGGACTAGAAACAACATATTGTTTTGCGTTAAATGGATTGAAAAATCTTCAAAATTTCGTATCAAATATGGTAATCACAATTTGACATTAATGTTTGACAATAAAACTGATGTTACTAAGGGATTTACTGCAAATTTGATATTTACAGGGTACACAAAAATATTTTAAAGATCATGTGAAATAACAAAGCTTCTTTCAAATTGGAAGAATTTGAAAGAGTTATCTTTAGAATTTCATGTGGCGTTCCAAGGTACGACTTCGCCAAAAATGAGACCAAAGAAAGCTTTGATATTACACATGATCTTTAAAAAAAATTTGTGCTACCCTGTCTATATGAAATTTGCAGTAAATACCTTAGTTACATCAGTTTTAATTAATCATTAATGAAAAATTGTGATTACGATATTTATCATTGCGAATCCTTTTAATTTTTTAATTTCTTATTCATTTTGTGTAATACCATTGAAAACGGGGTCTGATTTAGACCTTGAAACGTTTGGACTTTTGAAATATACAGACTTTCAAGTTTATGGGGTGTTATTCCCAAAGAACTCAGAAAAAATTAATGAAAATATACAAAAATCGACAAATTCCCCACTTTATAACCAAAAATACTTAGCGGAAAATTTTGAAAAAATGGAATCTATGGTCTTACTCAAAGTTTACAGGAGAAATAAAGCGAAACTCCTGATATTAATTTTGGGAATACATTATAAAATTAAATGGAAATTAAAAATAGAATATTTTTTCAATCGCATCGTATAATATTGGAAATGCAAGGCTTCGTTATGCGAAATACAATTATAAATTGGTGTTTTTTAATAACTGCATTAAAATATATGTAATAAAATTTACAAAATTCGACCAATTACATCCTTTTTTTAGTAGGAATAATTTGGATTCCGAACAATCTTTGAGATTTGATACCATATAGATGAATCAAACTATTTATTCCACTTTTAGACAAGCAGGAAATGAGTGCATTTTCTTATACTTATCTTAAAACTAAGCGTCTTAAATTAAATATTAAAAAATTATAAACTTTTATTTCTAACACAGAGCCTTTTTATTTTCTCTGCTCCATTATTCGCTAATTTTTATAAATATTTATTTAATTTTGTAATTTGGCCCTTAAAAATTAAGATTATGATTTTAGCTTTATTTTGCCAATCAACTTTGTGTGAAGCCCCATATAATCTTTTGTCTCAATTATAGGCTTAGTAGTTTGGATGATAAAGCCATGAATGGGTCAAATTTTAAATAATAAATTATTAAGTCTAAAATAATAAAATATATTTGTATTTTTATCATGATTCCTTTCATTTGATACATTAAGTTATGATTGCACTTCAAAAAACAAAAATTTTATTTAGCATTTAAGTTTATAAATTACTGTTAGAATTTGTGTTTTACTTTCGTAATGGGTCGAATTTTGTATATTTCTTATATATCTTTTTAACAAATTATTTTAACAATATAAAAAACATATTCCTGTATTTATAATAAAAACATAATATCAGGATTTTGTCCTTATTTTCAAGCCAAGTGAGACCTTCTATTTGTAATGTTTTTAAAAATTTTAGATCGTGTAGTTTCTCATATAAAAGGGGGAAAAGTCGATGTTTTATATTTGTGTTAATATATTTTAAACAAATAAATTTAAAAATATAAAAAGTATAGTTGTATTTCTCATAATGAGCCCTTTTATTTTATATATTAAATGATATGTTTAATTAATTTATTATTTTCCATTTATTTCTATAATTTGCCCCTCAAAATTAATATCAACTTTTTTTTCCTATAAAGTTCAAGTGACGCCCTATACCCCTAATTATTTTCAAAATTCGTCGCATGGTTTCGAAAATAGAGGGGGAAATGGATGATTTTATTATATTTTTGTTAATATCTTTTAAACAATTGATTTCAAAAATTTAATATATATGTTATATAAGTTTATACCATGAACTTAGTACGAACTTATATCGCAACGATAGTTCAACACTCCCAGCTGACTCAGCGACACGTGTGGTGTCATATTACGGCGCCGCCAACATCCGTGGGAATCGCAGCGTCGACTTTGCTTATTCGGCATATTATATGTTATAAATTGTAAAACTGCTCTAATGTTGTATTCATTATTACTCAGTTACTCTGTCACTTTATATTGTTATTTTCATTTACATTTTTAAAGTTATAATTTTTGTATTGTTATTAATAAAATCTTTTTTAAAAAGTTAATATTGAGAAGTGTGATATAACAAATTGGCGCAGTCCGTAGGATCCGTCAACGTTACTAGAACACGAGCTTACTTCTAACTGGTAGCGGCGGATTCCTATCCCTCAACGGAGCAAAGAACCTGGAAGTCCCAACTACGATAACAAGGAGAACACGGATCTTCCAATGTTCCTGTTGACGTGAGTAGTAGTGAATCGTCTAACGTTTAAGGTTTTAACAATTTATTTAATTGATTTGATTGATATATTTGATAATTTGATTTTTATTTGATTGATTATTTTATTTATTTGGTAATCTTGATATATTATTTTGAATTGATTTATTATTTGATTATTTGAATTGAAACATTTATTTGACATATTCTGATTTACGTTTACATATTTATTTTATTACTCCATTCTTTACTGTTCTATTATCCAAAATATCGTTTATTCCCCATTTACATACACTCTATTAATATTTTTTTTTACTTTTTATACAATCCCTCGTTTGTTTTATTATATTTTTTCTTTCAACTTGTGTACAGATTTTAAATCTAACAAATCACAATGGCACAAGCAACAAACAACGTTGTTTCCGATGAAACCGAAAAATATCGGTTATCGGAAATATTTTCAATCATTCCCGAATTTGAGGGAGACCAAATCTCCTTGGCCACCTTCATACACGCATGTAATTGTACGTACAATATGTCGACTGCAGAGCAAAAATATCTGCTAGTCATTCATATTAAAAATAAACTTAGAGGCAAAGCGGCTCAGTTAGTCAACTCGAGAAACTCCGCTTCATATTTAGAAATTAAGCAGCTTCTAACACTCCATTTCGGAGACTCGCGGGATCTCTCTTCTTTGATCCACGATCTCCAACGTCTCAAACAATTGTCCAACGAGTCCCCTCTAACGTTCAATAATAGACTCCAGGTTTTGAGTGCGAAAATGCACTCATGCATTCAAAAAGCGCCTGGACTAAGTAACGAGCAAAAAGAAGCTCAGATTACCCTTGTAGATACGACGGTTCTAAATACATTACTTATCGGACTAGAACCACGTCTAGGCCAAATAATTCGTGCCAGCAATCCCAAAGACCTTCTGGAGGCACACTCTCGAATCAGACGAGAACTTCAGTTGTCCTATTTTGAAGAGCAAAAAATTCACAAATCTGCTCCTCCTAAACCCACATTTCAGGTCCGAAAACCCATTCAACCACCGAAATGTTTAAATTGTGGTAGATTAGGCCACATTGCAGTAGATTGTCGGTTGCGACAGCAAAACAACCCTCAATCTTACAACCAAAATTTTAGATCTAGTTTTACAGGGCCAAATCAAACTTCGAGGCCAAATCCACCCCCCAAATAATAACAATCATCAAGGTCAACATTTCCGACCAAATAATTTTCAAAGACCTCCTTTCAAGCCTAACAACTTTCGACCGTCTGTAATACAGACAAACCCAAATTATCGTTCCGAAAGAACCCACCATTTTAACAACCATCATAATGTCAACTATCCCGAATATTCTGCAAATGACTATGATTATTATACTGATAATAACCAGCAGAATTTCGATTATAACGACCAAAACCATGAAAGCCCTGAGTTCGACCAAATAGTAGATGATACCCCTGTCGAACCTTTCAGTCCTCACGAATACCAGGATTTTCTAGCGCTTCCGAGCCTAGATCAGCCCCCCGATTCGACAACTACCCTCTCAGAAGTCCAAACTCAAATACAGAACTTGAATTTGGAAGACTTCAATCCCGATCTGAACTTCCCAGAACAAACATTTCTTTAAGTCCCCTCCTGACAGTAAATTCCAAGAACCTCTATTATATCAACGACGCTTCTGGAAAATTTAAACTCCTAATTGATACCGGAGCTGGTATCTCCATTTTCAAAGAAAACACTGTCAAAAACTTCTCACAACGATCTCCCGAAAGAGTAACAATTCAAGGCATTACTCATGAGAAAATCCCGATGTCACAATCCACCCTCATTCCTTTCGCTCTAGGCAATCCACACAAGGTCTTTATCTACGATCTAGATATTGAGTTTGATGGAATATTAGATCTTGATTTTCTTGAGCATTATGAATGTATCGTCGACTTAAAATCCAAACAATTAATTACTAACTTTAAAACTATCCCCCTACATAAAGTGCCCGATCACGACCAATCTAATACACAACCAACAGACACCCCCAGTACTAACGCACAAACTCATATTTATAACAATCAAATAACAATCCAGGCACGAACCGAACAAATTTTCCAACTTAAATGTGAACTTAGAAATACTGACGCAATTTTACCGACACAAGTAATTGACAAAGTACGACTTCCCAACGCGGTTGTACGTGTTAATTCAAAGGGAGAATTTCTGACTTCGATAATAAACGCGAACGCAATGCCAAAAACTGTTAACTTTTCCAATCTTCATTTAGAACCCCTTGACAATACACACCCTCTCTTAAATCTGAATACACACGATTACTCTGAATCTACAAACTTAGACAGAAACTTTACAATCAGAGAACAAATTCGGACAGAACATCTTAACGACGAAGAGCGAGAACTTATCACGAATCTCTGCTTAGAATTCGAAGATATTTTCTATCTCGAAGGCGATGTTTTGACGTTTACTAACGCCGTCAAACACTCTATTGACACCAATAATGCCAAGCCCGTTTTCACGAAATCGTACAGATATCCTCAAGTGCATAAGGAGGAAGTGAAAACCCAAATTTCCAAAATGCTTGATCAAGGCATTATCAGGCACTCTTCTTCTCGTTGGTCCTCCCCCGTATGGGTCGTCCCTAAGAAACTCGATGCTTCTGGTAAGCAAAAGTGGCGAGTTGTTATCGACTATATGAAGTTAAACGAACTAACTGTAGACGATAAATATCCTCTGCCCAACATTTCTGATCTCCTCGATCAACTTGGTAAGTGTCAATACTTTTCGACACTGGATCTTGCTTCCGGGTTCCACCAGTTGGAAATCATTGAGGAAGATATTCCCAAGACCGGTTTCTCTGTTGACAATGGCCATTACTAATTCGTTCGTATGCCATTTGGTCTGAAAAATGCACCTTCTACCTTTCAGAGGGTCATGGACAACATTCTTCTGGGCATCCAGAATGAACGTTGCCTTGTTTACATGGATGACATTATCGTTTATTCACCAACCATCCATGAGCATATGTCCCGTTTGACAGAAGTCTTTAAGCGTCTTAGAAAGTCAAACTTGAAAACTCAGCCTGACAAGTGTGAGTTTCTCCGTAAGGAAGTTGCTTACCTAGGTCATCTGATCACCCAAGAAGGAGTAAAACCAAACCCTTCAAAGGTTGAATGCATCCAGAATTTTCCTCAACCCCAAACTCCTAAAGATGTTAAATCTTTTCTTGGTCTCGCCAAGATCTCAAAACCCCTAACGAAACTCCTGCAGAAAGACGTCAAATTCATCTTCGACGCAGATTGCAAGTCTTCCTTCAACGAACTGAAGCAAGCCCTTGTATCTGACCCTATCTTGATCTACCCAAATTTCGAAGAACCATTCCTGCTCACTACTGATGCTAGTGCTTTTGCAATTGGAGCGGTTCTCTCACAAGGCCCCGTAGGAAAAGATCTTCCTATAGCATATGCTTCCCGTACACTCTGCGCTGCAGAAACTCGATATTCCACTATCGAACGGGAACTGCTAGCCATTGTTTGGGCGGTCAAGCACTACAGACCGTATCTTTTTGGGAGAAAGTTTACACTCCTGTGTGACCACCGTCCGCTTACTTGGCTCTTCTCTATCAAAGACCCTGGCAGTCGTCTAGCCAGATGGCGCCTCAAACTAGAGGAGTATAACTATAAAATCGAATACAAGCCCGGCAAGGTAAACTTGAACGCAGACGCTCTTTCCCGTATCAAAATTAATCACTTCAAACAATGCACCGACTTTCTTTCAAAGATAAAAATTTTCGCAAATAACGAAACCGACCCAAAACGACCCGATCCAGGTACTAGTCACGATAACTCCGACGACTCCGACAACGATCAAGAACGCGATGATCATGCCGAACGCATGACTACAGAGTTTAATCGATTTGTTCAACTATATAAAACCGAGTCGATAATCGATTACTCAAAAATTGAAATTTCTAACGCCCAACTCCTAGACAAATCTCACAAACGAATAGTCACTTTCTTCTGGCAAAATAAACTCAATGACTTGCATGACAAAATCATCGAAGATATTTTCGAAGAAGACCCAAACTTCACTACTGACACTCTAAACGTTCTAGCCAGCAAAACTGTAAGGCATAGAAAATATTTAATTGTCCCTTTACCCTTTGATCCTGGAACAGTTGTTGCACATCTTTTCAACATTCTCTATAACAACCAAGACCAGTTCGACGAATCCGAAACTTTTTGTATTGAGAACAACGTAGAACTACCGATTCTTGAAACACTATCCTTTATACTTGCGGACAAAGACGTAAACTTAAAATTTGTCAAAATATTGTGACAACCCCTTCACAAGACGAGATTCCCGTTATTCTACAGCAGTACCACTGCGGCAAAAATAACCTTCATCATGGAATTAACGAGACCATCCGACGCATAAAAGAAAAGTATAATTGGACTGGACTAATCAAAAGTGTAGAGCAATTTATTAAGTCCTGCCAAAAGGTGAAGTTCTGTAGAAAAAACTTAAGTGCTCCTTTTGTCATAACTGAAACACCAAAAACGCCCTTCGAACGTATCAACATTGATATTTTCGAATATCCAATTAGAAACTACGCACTAACTATTAGGGATGAACTCACCAAATTTACTCAGGCCTACCCAATTGGTGACAAAACAGCTAAAACTGTAGTAAACACCCTCCTAATATTCTTCCAACATTACGGTACACCTCTTCGCATCCATTGTGATTATGCACGTGAATTTGATAACACTCTCATAAGGGACCTGTGCGAACTATATGACATAAAACTATCCTTTTCAAGTGTCCACCATCCCGAATCAAACGGTTCTATCGAAAGGTTTCACGCGACTTTAGCGGAAATGATAAGGGCAAATACAGCTGAACATCCGGACGAACATCCATTCAACGTGCTCCCTTACGCAGTCATCTGCTACAACAACACCAAAAATAAGACTACTGGTTTCACGCCCTACGAACTCATCTTTGGGCACACTTCTAGTAAACCCCCCGAAACAATATATGATCAGGAAAAACTCATTTCCAAATATGTTAGGGACCTTAACAACAGAATGAACTACTATTATAGACTTGCTCGCGCAAAAACCGACCAACAAAAACAAAAATCTAAAGTTAGATTTGACAAACATGTTTCGACTTACCAACCAGAATACAAAGTAGGCGACAAAGTTTACGTGAAAGAGTCTCAAATTAAAAGCAAATCCGAAAACAAATTCAATGGACCTTTTGAAATTACCGCGATTAGAAAAAACTCTGCCACAGTTATAAACTTACAGACTAACCAAATCAGTAAAATTAACTTTGACAGACTAAAACCATATTTTGAATGAATCCCTTCTTTTCAGATTCTGTGGACTGTTTTCAGTCGTGAACCTCCAGCAATACTCTCTTACACCCGTTAACAATACAATAGGAGTTTTCTTCCATGAAGAAGGCACACTTAAAATTTCAAACGACAAATGGTCACTTCTTGTCTTCAAAGACCTCAGCCCTTTCAGAGGTGCTATTTCAAATAACGACGCCATACTAAACCGAATTTTAAAGACAATCAACGAAAACACAACTAATACAAAATCTTTTAAACCAAAAATACAAACACATGTTAGCCTTTTGAAACAAATTTCTAAATCCGTTAACTCTAAATATACAGACATCTTCGCTGACACTCACAACTTACCCTACTAACAGAAGAAAACGCGGACTTATTAACGGACTGGGATCAGTTTGGAAAGCTATTTCAGGAAACTTAGACGCAACAGATGGTGAATACATAAATGACTGTATAACTAAAATTACTAAAGACCAACACCAAATTCAGGACTTAGTAAAGAAACAAATATCTGTAACAACCTCAGTCATTACGAGCCTCAACAAAACTTTACAAAAATTTCAATCCGAGGAGAAACTATTCTCGAACAACATTGAAAAAATAAGGCAGTCAATTTTATACATTTCAAATGATCTTGATTTTCATGAATTTCAAATGAATATCTTGGATCTGTGTGAAAGCCTAATGGAGAGTTACATATTTATTGAAAACACTCTAGATGATGTTGTAACTGCAGTCTCTTTCGCCCGCTTAAAAATTTTACATAGTTCGATCATAACCTCAGTAGATTTGGTCGATTCCCTTCAAAAGATTTCTGTCACTACATGAAAATAATTTACCACTCCCTATTTACAGTTCAAATGTTGCTCAGTACATTGATTTGATAGAATTGGAAGCTTTTCAAATCAACACCAAAATCATTTTTGTACTCAAAATTCCTTTAGTTGATCCTGAGATTTACACCCTTTACCACCTTTATCCGATCCCAATTTTGGATGATCGAACAGGGTTTCATCATATACTTTCAATAAAGACAAAATTTATCGCGAGAGATGACGATTCGTTATTATACACATCCTTCGAAGACCTGGGTGACTGCAAGCCTTTAACTAAACATCATAAGATTTGTTCCAAAGCTATATCACATCCAATAGACAAAGATGCCATCTGCGAAGGTCAGCTTCTCAGACAGCCAGCCACACTTCCAGCAACCTGCAAAAGTTTGATATTATATGCAGCAGACTATAATATCCAAGAGATTGACGTAAACTTTTGGTTGATCTCGATTTCAAAACAACTGGCCATCACCATCAAATGCAAAGGGCAAGATGTCGTGACACAAACCATATCGACAAATTCAGTGTTGCAAATCCAACCCGACTGCAGAGCCTTTATCGACAACACAAGGGTCCATGCTACAAGAACTTCTAAAAATGTCCAAAACATCACATACAGAAACCACCCAGTGGACATTCCTTTAAACTGCTGCAACGGCATGCCAGCCGCCAATGAGATGCCAAACCTGACACCCCTACAGCTACAAGAATTAGATGTACAAGACCTAGATGTTGCCAACCATAAGCTCTCCCAATATTCTAAGGAACTGGAAAAGCTGATGGAACAACCACCCTTAGAAAAGCATACGTCCTGGCTCACAATCACAATGACCACCTTACTAGTAATTGTGATTATCCTGCTCATAATGAAGTCAATCCAGAAGAGGTTCAAGAATACCACTACACCAAGCTCCGCTGTCCAGCACACGCCACCGACAGCACCACCAAACCCTAAGCCCAAAGGAAAGCTACACAACCTCCTGAATCCAACCGACGATACAGAACTCCAGAACTTGACGTAAAAGTTGATGCTGTACCATCAACTTTTTATATGGATGGGAGTTGTTATATAAGTTTATACCATGAACTTAGTACGAACTTATATCGCAACGATAGTTCAACACTCCCAGCTGACTCAGCGACACGTGTGGTGTCATATTACGGCGCCGCCAACATCCGTGGGAATCGCAGCGTCGACTTTGCTTATTCGGCATATTATATGTTATAAATTGTAAAACTGCTCTAATGTTGTATTCATTATTACTCAGTTACTCTGTCACTTTATATTGTTATTTTCATTTACATTTTTAAAGTTATAATTTTTGTATTGTTATTAATAAAATCTTTTTTAAAAAGTTAATATTGAGAAGTGTGATATAACATATATATATATATAATAAAATCATCCATTTCCCCCTCTATTTTCGAAACCATGCGACGAATTTTGAGGAATATATATATGTATTCCTCATAATGATATATTGCAAGATGCGTTTACAAAAAAGTTTAATTTTTTATTTGTTGTTTAGTTCTATAATTTACCTCCCAAAATTAATATTAGGAGTTTCTCCATATTTTTCCCGCCACTCTTAAGCGGGGCCATTCACGCCTATTTTTTTTTTAATTTTAAATCTTATAGTTTTGGAAATAAAGGGGAAATAGGTAATTTTTTATATTTTTGCTATTATCTTTTAAACAATTTATTTTAAAAATAAAGAAATATATTTGTATTTGCTATAATGAGCCCTTTGCTTTGATATATTACATGATGAGTTAGAAACGATTTAAATTCTATATTTTCTATTTAATTTTGTAATTTGTCCCCCAAAATTAATATTAGCGGTTTCTCCTTACTTTTCCTGTAAAGTTCAGGTGAGGCCATATATCTCTAATTTTTATTAAAATTTTACGTCATGTCTTACAGGGGGCCGAGGAATGCCTATAATGCTTTATATTTTTGGTAATATCTTTTAAATAATTAATTTTAAAATATGAAGAAAAAAAATATTTCAATTCTTCATAATGAGCCCCTTGATTTAATATTGTTATAAATTATCCACTCCGTCCCTAGCGAGTACGTAGAACATTTCATTTCAATACGACATCTATCGCTGGGAGGATAAAAAACAAGGACTTCTAATGAGGACAAAAACTTAATCTCGAAATAACTCGACAACTGAAAAGTTGACACTCAATTTTGCTAGAATTCGTTGCGGATTTTAAAAGGAGCGGCCCAGCATCGGAGAGTTAGTTGTGGTGTAGAGTTTATTTCGTTTTATTGTTTTGATATTCGAATCGGCTGTTGTGAATATTTGATGTAAATAAAAGTTTCTAGAAAGTCATAGTGAATATTAGTTTTTAAATTTATTGAACCCAGGGAGTTTATTGCAATATACTACATGATGCGTTAGAAACAAATTTAGTTTTATATTTTTCATTAAATTCTACTTGTACGCTAGAATTAATATTAGGAGTTTGCCGTTATTGTTCTTGTATAATTCAGATGACCCCTACATTTCTAATTTTTTTCAAAATTTTACATCTTAAAGTTTCAGAGATACGGGGGGAATGGGTAATTTTTTAGGGTTCCATATATATATATATATATATATATATATATATATATGTATATATATATATATATATATATATATATGTATATATATATATATATATATATATATATATATATATATATATATATATACAGGGTGTTTTTTTTTTGATGATCAGTATGGGGATCTCGGAAACTAGAGGAGATAGAGCAATGGTTAAATTGGGAAAGATTTGCAGTTTTACTGGCCCAATTTAATGACACTTTCAGATTTTTGTAAAAAGTCATGGCTTACTAGATGTTTTGAAAAAAACGAAATTCTGTCGATTTAGTCAAATCCCTCTAGCTCCTTTGTTTTTGATTTTATAAAAAAAGTGTAAATATCAAAATTGAAGGGAATTGTATCCCGAATATGATTGTCATGTCCTCGTTTGCGTGACAGCTCTCGTTTTCGAGATATGACACAAACGTATCTTTTTTGAATGGAAACCATAGTTGGCTATGACCCCCAAAAATCGGACATTTTTAGAGCTTTTCAACGATATAATACTCGATATAGTTATTCATAAAAATAACGGAGTTACGGATGCTTTCCTCTATTATTTTCACTTTTAACGTAGGTAGCCATGAAAAAGATTGTTTTCACTTTGACGTTTTCTCATTTGAGAGTAATTCCATTAGTAGTGCTGAACTGACAGTCGATATTGACAAGTTTTCGTGATAAAATGGAATATTCTAACGAAGAAAAACTGAATATGGTGGAATGTTATATCATATGCCATAAAAATTCAGTTCGTGCAGCTGAGGAATACTTTCATAGATATTTTAATCGTCGTCAACCCACTGTATGTACATTTAAGAGCTTTACGATAGTTTACGCAGATATGGATCTTTTACTAAACCACCAAAGGAACGTAATCAAATTAACGAAGCAGCACAAATAAATGTTTTGGCAATGGTAAATCAAAATCAATCTACATCAACTCGTGAGATTGCGGCAGAAGCAGGCACATCTCAACGAACTGTAGTTAAGGTACTGAAAGCGCACAAGTTCCACCCGTACAAACTTTCACTTTCTTAAACTTTGCATGCTGGTGACGAACATCGACGTACTTTGTTTTGTACATGGTTTAGAGACATGTGCCTTGACAATCCACAGTTTCCATTAAAGGTGTTATGGTCTGATAAAACTAGATTTACTAACTGCGGTATGTTCAATAGACACAATGAGCATATCTGGGCTAAAGAAAACCCTTTCCATGTAGAACAAAGACGACCCCAGAAAAATTTGGTTTTAATGTTTGGTGTGGTATCATAGGGTCTACTATTCTGGGGCCTTTTATCTATGACGAATCACTTACTGGGGAGCGCTACTTGCATTTCTTGCAATGCACTTTTTAAGACATGTTGCATAATTTGAATTTGAGAACTCATTTAGAAATTGAGTGGTTCCAACATGATGGAACACCTGCTCATAACTCGTGATTAGTAAGACAACACTTAGGTAATATCTATCCAAAGTCTTGGATAGGAAGAAATGGCCACACGAAAGGCCACCCCGGTCTCCCGATTTGGGAGTTATAGTCTTCTATTTATGGGGTGCGCTAAAAAACAAAGTATACAAAAGAAAGTTAGAGACAGTTGGTGACCTAAGGGAGGCGGTATTACAAGCAATTGAAGATATTGATAGGCGGTCTGTGAGGAAAGCGGTAATGTAAATCTTAAGAAGATGCAATTTTTGTCTAAATAACAAGGGTGGACTTTTCGAACATAAATTGTAACCATTATTATGTACTTGAATTTCTCAAGTTTTTAGTAAGTACCTACTTATTTAGTTTTTCGTTATATCTGATATACTTAAAAAAAAAATTTTTTGGAATAGTTATTCATGGCTACCTGCGTTAAAAGCGAAAATAAGGCAGAAAAGCATCCATAACTCCGTTATTTTTATGAATAACGATATCGAGTATTATATCGTTGAAAAGCTCTAACAATGTCCGATTTTTTGAGGTCATAGCCTACTATGGTTTCCATTCAACAAAGATAAGTTTGTGTCATATCTCGAAAACGAGAGCTGTTACGCAAACGAGGACATGACAATCATATTTGAGATACAATTCCCTTCAATTTTGATATTTACACTTTTTTTTATAAATTCAAAAACACTAAATCGACTGTAAGCCATGACTTTTTACAAAAATCCGAATGTGTCATTAAATTGGGCCAGTAAAAACCCTGTGTATACGTGTATATATATATATATATATATATATATATATATATATGTGTGTGTGTGTGTGTATGTGTGTGTAATTGACTTTTCTCGGGAATCTCGTGTTTCTCTTGTTTATCTTAGAAAAAACAGTTTTTCGACGTTTCAATGAGATCCCACTCATCTTCTTCAGCATTACTGATGTTGTCACTCACTAAGCATAGTACAAAATTTGTACTATGCTTAGTCAGTTCATCATCCTCAACAGCTTCATAGTCAGTTTTGACGTCAAGTCGCTGTACCCAAGTATACCAATACAAGAAGCAGTGCAACAAATCTCAGAGAATGAAAACATTCCAAGCCACATTATCGACCTCTCAAGACACTGCCTTAAAAACACTTTCATGTTCAACAACCAAATATATACTGTCACTACTGTCTCCAGCAGTTGCAAATCTGTTTATGACATACTTTGAACAAAAAGTGCTAGAGTCAGCATAATGTATGCCAAAAACATGGATTAGATATATAGATGATGTATTTGTTGTATGGTCATTTGGCAAAGAAGAGCTACTAAAGTTCTTAAATCATTTAAATTGCATTCACCCTAGGATTCAATTCACATTACAGCTCAAACAAAACCTTAGATCATTTACCATCTAGATATAGCCTGTCAAGCAAAAAATCGTGGCAACGCTAGAAAGAGAGGGCAATAGGGACAGTAAGAGGCTATTTCACTTAGTGGGTGGAAGCAGCCAATGAACAACATGCTGAACGTATTTCATTGGAAGCAGCTCCCAACAGAGGGAAATAGCCTCTTGCCCTCTCTATTGCCCTCTCTCTCCTTAGTATTACCTCGACATTTGTGCACTGCAGGCTATCTCTATAAAGTAAATGCTCTAAGAACAAAACAAGCAGTTGCCTTTCCTTGATGTCCACATAACTAGAACTCAGACTGGACTCTTAGAACACACCATTAACAGGAAACTAACACACACTAATAGATACCTGAATGCAGATTCCCATCATCACCCCTTGCAAATACAGGGAGTTGCCAACACATTAATTTCGAGGTCACTGATAACAAGCACAAAACGGAAGAACTAAAGGAGATCTGCTCTTCAACAAAACAGATATACACACATTACACACCATATAATCAAACAAGAACACAACATGAGACAGGATACGCAACTGAAAAAAAAAGATGTTGCTGAAAAACCAAGAACCACCATACTGTTCATCAAGGGAACAACCGACAGAATCGGCCGAAATTCTCCGAAAACACAACATAACTACCACATATAACCCACACCAAACCATAGGTATATCCTTGAAAAATCCAAAACACAAAATCAAATTAGAAAATCAGGGTGTCTACAGTATATAATTATTAGAATCAGGTTTTTTAACAACTAAACTAGTCCTAATAATAATGATAAAAACAGATAATTTTGACACATAGGCACTGCCTCTTCATTTTGTTATGAAACTCATAAATATGTATAAAAAATAGTGAAACAAATATATTATTCCCATGTAATTAAACTCAAATAGTTTTGGAATACTCCTGATGATAACAGCTTCACTGTTGAAAAATGTGTTGAGTGAAAAAAGAAATATTTAATATTGACGTAGGAATGACTTGCTTAATCAAGGTTGCAATTAAAATTTTAATATTTCTGTAAACTAAAGCAAAATAGCAATAAAAATTTAAAATGAATATAAAAAATATATCTATATGTAAATCTATTACTATAAAATTACAATTACATATCTTTAATTCTGTAATGTACCTATGTATATTACCATAAATGCTTTACCTAACAAATGGTGTACTTCTGTAAGTGATATTAATTTTGAAATAATATTACAAATATCTTTCAGGTAGTTCATATACTCTGGAATATTTTAAAAAAATTATAAAATATGAACTGAAATTATCAATGTTAAATTAAGTAAGTACAACAGAGTTATTTTGGTTCTCGTAACTTAATGGCAAGTAATTAAATTGATTAAATATAAATTAAAATCTGCAGTTAAAGTAGGTAGTAAAAAATGGGAATGAATTACCCAAAATTCTTACACACATGTATACCCATTTACTGATATCAAACAATCAATAATTCAGAAATGTCTTTATGATTTATGTCTTAATTTAAAAAATTGGCATCATATTTATTTACATAGTATAAATCCCTAAAGACATTTTAGTTGCTGACCAAACACTGAAGCATGTAATTTGATCTTTATTGTTCTTTCCAGAATGCAATAGTAAATATACAAAATGGAGTTGGCAAATCTGCAGGTCATTGATAACAATTTTCAAACTTTAATTCCTTAAACATTTTCTTCTATCAAATGACCATTACAATCGCATTTATTGCACTTTTCGGATACTACTTACAATTATATTTATCAGAAGCACAATGGGAATATTTTGCAGACATTTAGGGTAGGTCAGAAGCCAGACTGTATGGGGTAAGGGGGGAAGCAAATCCATAATTTGACCTTAAACTTCACACGCCAAGCAAGGAGCAAATATTTTGGAAAAAAACCTTACCTAGGAATCGTGACACACTTTGTATTGTGATTCTGTGAAGAGATGGCACGTTCTAGTTCTTCCAAAGCACCTGATTTTTTAATTTTTTTCACCAGACTTTTAACTGCCTTCTCACACCATTTGTCATCAGCGTCTGAGCCTTTTTTCCAGCCTAGCAGTCGTTTAACAACTGGCGGGGTAAAAGATGGTAACATTCCATTCATCACTAAAGCTACATCAAGAATCACATTAAATTACGTTAAAAAGTCGCTTTTCGTGAACCATAAAAATTGCACGAAGTATCTAAACGTTTATTATTGCTTTTCTACTGCCATATTGTTCTTTGACAGCTAACTTTGATTACTTCAAAGTGTTGTACGCAGAAATGATCTACGACACTATGCAAAAGTTATCTTTATTATCCTTGGTTATTTTTGTATCTACTATCTTTCTTTATTGGTATCATTAGTTAATTCGTATATCGCAATGAAGTACTGGGACATGCGCATTTTCTTGAAATATCTCAAATATTCATGGACGTAGAAGTATGAATTAAAAAAGGGTTGAGCTTTGCCGTATCATCACTATCATCAATTAGAAAATCAGATAATAAATTCAAATTAATAATTTTCCAGCTTAAATTTTTATGGGAGCCAAATATTGTACCTACTAAATATCCCCTAATTTCAATAATAATTATCGTAAACATAAACATTTAATTGTTTGGTTGTCATTGCTGTAATAATAGTGGAGCGTCGTAAGATTTATACCTCGGAATCCAGGGCCAGTCAATGAATCTTTATATAAATTTTAGAAATGTGTTTTTAATAGTATATAGAAAAATGTTTAAATAAATATTTTGTGTGATCTCAATTTTTTAGTTATTATTATAAGTAACGATTAATTTTTCGAAGTTTTCCTTTATTTATATTAGTTTAAAGTTATATTTTAAAAAGCAGAACTATTACCAACTTGATCTTGGGTCTCAAGGGACTACAGGTATAAAGATGAGGGGTGGGGAAGGGACTAGAGAGGACAACAGCAGTTGTTGGGTGTTGTTAACGCGAGCCCTAACAGAATAGTACACCTGACTATATACTTAATACAGATATACTGTTATCGCCCGTAAGCGGAAGAGTTACCGACGAAGAGAGACAGCAGACTATACCGTGTGACTGTACCTAAACAGTTTTGCGCAAGCGTTGCCAAGAATCACACAGAGAGAAAACATAACCACCAATAGAAGAGCCCATGGGGGCATTTTCGAACATGCGCATAAGACCCGAAGTACTGTAAAACGATATAGACATATAAATATATATATATATATATATATATATATATATATATATATATTAATTTACATCTTAGAATTGTGCCTTTTTTATCCAAGTTTCTGAACCATTGACAACGGGGTCTGACCAAGACCCCGAAACGTTTGGAATATACAGCAATTTTCTTTAAACTGTGGTGTTATTTCCCAAGAAGCACTTAGACATATATATGTCTGGACTGTGATGTTTGCGCCTTCCTCTAGACCCTGCTAGCAGTATATTGGTAATAAGTATATGCAAGTTCCAACTTGCTAGGCTCAATACGTAGCTGTTTTTGTGCGCTCCGAAATAATAGATATTTTTTTTATTCATGATGGGCTGATAAGGACTGCAAAATTTATATTTATGTTCATGTATTTGTATTAATATAAAATGTATTCTTATAAAAAAATAATTAATTGGTTAAAATTAAATCTTAAAACCAAAAATTCCAAAATTTCGGGGGGGGGTTGAACCCCCAGACCCCCGCTAGCTACGGGCTTGTTTGCAATTATTTATTTATTCACATATACGGGTAACCCCATTTACATAAAAATACAAAACAAAAAAATTAAAGAACATAACATTAAAACTAATACTAAATCTAAAAAAACACAAAAACATACAAAAAACTTATAAATCTAAGTTTATACAAAATGCAAGATAAAATATAGTTACTTAAAATTAATTAAAAC
Source organism: Octodonta nipae (assembly GCA_034190945.1). Lineage (NCBI taxonomy): Eukaryota > Metazoa > Arthropoda > Insecta > Coleoptera > Chrysomelidae > Octodonta > Octodonta nipae. The sequence continues at coordinate 99,963,649 of CM067217.1, forward strand.
AAAAACAAAATAAACGACATCATTAAATATTATGGTACAACGAGCGCTTGATTACCCTGATGGAGTTGTAAAACAGATCGATATGTGAGGAGTTCTGATTGCCTGTACGTAATACCCTAGTCATTGCTGAACAGAATCCATAGTTAGTTCTGTGAAATGGCACATTGAAGAGTTCTGAAGAACGAGTTCTCATAGTTGTATTCAAGGATATTCTGTCTAGTAAGCAAGGGCAGTCAAGTTCACCTGACAACAACTTGAATAGGAAACAAATGTCAGCTATGTTACGCCGATTTTGCAAAGATTGTAAATGCATTTGTGCTAAAATATCCCTATATTGATAATTGTCCCTGTTCAAGCCCATTTTAAATGCAACTATACGAAGAAATTTATTTTGAACTTTCTCAATATTATCTATATGTGTGTTATAGTGAGGGTTCCATATGACAGAACAGTACTCCAGAATAGATCGTACTAGTGAACAATATAATAAACGAATCGTATTATGAGAAAATGTTTTAGATGAACGATTGATAAAACCCAAAACCTTGTAACTCTTGGAAACAACTAGATCAATGTGTCTACGAAAAGTAAGAGAATTATCGAAAACGATACCAAGGTCACGAATTTCACTTACTCGCTGTATCGTTTGTGAATTAATAGCGTATGAAATGATTATAGGTTGTGCAATTTTTGCAAAAGTAATAATAAAACATTTATTGATATTCAGGTCAAGATCATGGCTAATACACCAGGCAAATAAAGAGTTTAAATCGGATTGGAGTAACGTAGCATCATTGCAAGTTGCAATTTCTTTAAACAGTTTGAAATCGTCAGCATACATTAAGATATTACAATGATTAATAATTTTGCCAATGTCATTAATAAATAAATTAAAAAGAAATGGCCCCGCGTGAGACCCCTGTGGAACTCCTGAAGACACACTTATAATTCTGGAAATAATACCCCCCACTTTAACATAATGAATCGGTCTGAGAGATAACTCTTTGTCCACTCTAAAAGTGGCCCATAAAATCCTAAGAGCCTGAAGTTTGGCCAAAAGTATTCTATGGTTAACTCTATCAAACGCTTTAGCGAAATCCGTATAAACAGAGTCAACTTGTAGTCTATTCTCCAAAGTTTTTACTAAAAATGACTCGTAGACGGCCAAATTGGTTAAAGTAGATCTACCCGGAAGAAATCCATGCTGTTCGTTAACAAAAATGTGTTTAAATTGCCATGACAAGAATTGAGAGAAAAAGTAGTCCAATAATTTCGGGATCTCCGATTGCTTACATACAGCTCGGTAATTCTCAATATTTTCTTTAGATCCACCTTTGTGGATTGGCCTCAGGTAGCTATGTTTCCAAAAACTGGGAAACTTTCCGGAAGACAGTGACAAGTTAAAAATTGTTTTCAGAGGAAGCGCTAGAGTGTAGACACAGTTTATTAAAAAATGCGATGGAATACCATCAGGGCCACACGAGAGCTTTATCCGAAGTTCATTAATTCTGCCAATGATGTCTGCTACAGTTACACAAAAGGAAGACAAGTTAACAGAGTTTTCATAATGAAAATGAGGCACATTAATGTTCTGATCCAATTTAAAAACCGTTGAAAAGTAGGTAGCAAAAAGACCTGCCGTTTCCTCAGCCCCGTTGCTTATTTCATCCTTATAAAACATGGATTTCGGAAGATTAAAAGACTTTTTCATGCCATTAATATACCCCCAAAAACTTCTTGGATTGTGATTTAAAGTATTTTCAATATTATTAATGTACAATCTGTAACAATTATTAGTGACATCTTTACAAATGCCTCTGATATGCAAAAAAAACCAAATAATCATCATAACTATTAGTTGACTTAAACTTTTTATGCGCAGCCTTCTTTTCAGCTACCAGATGACGCAGCTGACTAGAAAACCAAGCAGGATAAGGGGAAGATTTAAATCGTTTAACAGGCACGTGTAAATTAATAGCCGAATACAATTTATCATAAAAATAAGCCACGGCTGAGTCAATATCCCAGTCGGACAACGGTTGCCAATTACAGCAAGCAAGAAAGTTGTTGATAGCGAAATAATCCGCTTGTTTAAAGTCGTAATAAAAATCTTCATAAATTAAACTATTGCTAACACAATTAGAAGACAGTAAAATATCAATAGGTGTATGGTTAATGGAGGATGGAAGTACATAATCGTCCGACTTGTATGTGCATAAACTAAAATCATTAGTAAACACTAAATCTAGAGTCCTACCTCTTGCATTTAACACATAATTCTTTTGAAAAAGCCTATGAAATCCAAAGCAGTTTGCCAATAAGGTGGCCGGATAGTTATTTCCATTATCTATAGTTACTCCATAATTATCGTTATTCCAAGTAACATCGGGAAGGTTATAATCTCCACATAAAACTAACTTAGCATCAGGGTAACAAGACAAAATAAACTCCACAGATCTACAATGGTCCTCATAAAGGCTGTAGTCTGAGCGCGGAGGGATGTAACAAACACCCAATATAATTAACATTCTACGCTCTTTCAGCAAAACAAAAATTTGATTGATTATTTTGTTCTTAAGCCTCCGGCATTGTGATAATAAAGTAACATCTTATGTGAAGGATCGGCGCTAACTGCGAGTTTACCCGTGCCATCTAGTTTTTTAAGGGAACAATTTCAGGAACATTGTTGATATATCTAATAGTGATTCTCTCGCCATTTTCGGTTCTCTTGCGAAGTTCTGTTCGAAGGTCGTTGAGATATTTGCGTTGAGCTGGAGTGAGGTCAGATCCTATTTTGATGTTTTCTTGATCCAATTTGTTTTTATTTCTCAGCAGTTTCAGAACGCATGACTTATCAGAAAAGATGACTTTTATGGGGCGTGGTCACCAATCTTTCCAACACGCGAAACCTTGGTTATTTGGCTAGAAACATCACTTATTGGTCTCAATGTAGCCTTCACCGACTGTATATCATCCTTAATCATCTGATCTGGGAGTTGTTTACCCGATTCACATACATTGTAAACCATTAGGTTATTTTTTCGCAGTTTCCGCTCCTCATATTCTGATACAAATACACTGATATTACTAATTGGATCCGCTGCATCACTCTTGGATTCATACTCCGAGCTGCTAGATTTAGATAATAAAGAAACCAAGTCCTTTACTTTATCTTCGAGAGTATTCAATCTTTTTTCAAAAAATTGGTAGAAGTCTCAGCCCATTCTCGCACGTACTGCAAAAAAATTTCAACTTTCTTTTGCCCTTCGACTGGATACACTTCAACTCTGGAGGTGCTAATCCTGTGCAGTCGTAATGGACACGACCATGACAGCCATCACAAGTGCAAAATTTATTGTCATTAAGGTCCCCGTCACATTCTATACACTGTGAGTCGTTCATCTTTTAAAATAATAACCGGGCCAGCGTACAAATATCCACTTCTATTTCTTATCACAGCAAAAAATGGAACAGGATAAACAGTTTAAATAATAGTGATATCAAATTACCGTAAATTGCCATGAACCAAAGTCGAGATTCACAATTTGCTCATATATAACTTGGCACTAACCACATGAAAGTGAGTAAAAATGTTGTCTGTACTCCACCTTGAAATGAAATGTGATTAACGTATATATTGTTATAAAAATTTATCCAGTCCGTCCCTGGTTCCGTTAACTACTACTATTATACTATTATCATTAATTGTTCAAATTGCAGTTGTCTTTTTTCTTCTAATATTTTAAATTCATTTTGTCTCGTCAATTCAGTTTGATCTTGTTTTTCTTCAAATTTCGAGAAACAAGATTTTGTTGTTTTTCATCCATGGCAGTGACAAGATTTTGTTGTTTTTCTTTCATGGCAGTTACAAGATTTTCTAATTCTATTTTACGTTTTTCATCAAAAGATTTCACTAAACTTTGTTGAATTTCTTTTTGATGTTGCTTCTCCTTCTTGTCACGTTTTTCCAGGATGTGAGCTATTTTTTCGTCTAGTCCATCCGTAACCTGTTTGAATATATTTTTTTTGTAGTCTCGTCCATTTTTTCGTTTTCCATACTACGCGTTGTGGCCATAAATCAATTTATGATTTTATCTTCACTTAACCCACTTCTGACACCTAATTTGTGATAAACTCCGTGGGTTAAATTAAAATTGTAAAACTAATATTCACTCTCACTTTCTAGAAACTTTTATTTACATCAAATACACACAACAGCTAATTCGAATATCACAAAAATAATACCACATAAGCTCTTCGCCGTCTAACTCACTCCTGCGATGATGGGCCGCTCCTTTAAAAATCAGCATCGAATTCTCTCGTACAATCGAGTGTCAATTTTACAGTTGTCGAGTTATTTCGAGATAAGTCGAGATTGATGTCTCATCGGAATGAAACCAGGGACGGACTAGATACATTTTTATAACACTATTATTGTACAGTGAGTGTGGTAAAAGTTAATTACTGAACATTATAGAGTTTTACAAACTTTGAAAATATTGGCATAGTACTACACAAATTTTTCGGTACTATATATTAACATTATGTTAAAAATCTACATAACAATTATAGACACAACATTTATGTCGTATTTGATGGTTATAAAAAGAGCTGCATAAAATCTATGGAACGAACGTGTCACTGTAAAAAAATGCATGTAATAATATAATATTTGATAAAACTATGCCTCTCAAAATAACGCAGGAGAAATTTTTAGCAAACGACAAAAATAAGAGTAGGCTCATAGATATGCTACGAGAAACACAGAAAATAATATGTTTTCTTGCCAAGCGGAAACTGATGCCCACAGACTAATATCTAAAATCGCTCTTAATCTGCTATCCGAAAACATTATTGTAGTGTCCGAGGATGTAGATGTTTTAGTTTTATTGACTGCGCTCTCAGCAACCTCTAAAACCATCCGAAGGCAAAATACCGCAAAAAGCATACTCTTCTAAGAGCTTAGAAAAAGTATTACCAAAGTTAAACAGCATATTCTGTTCTTACATGCATTCACTGGCTGTGTGGCAAAAACGTGTTTGCACACAATTTTGAAAAACAAATTTACATTTACTTTCAAAATGCTGCGACAATGTTTAAAAATTAATGCAAAGATATTAATGAAATTTTTAAGGCTGATGTTACATGCACTCTTGCTTTATACGTTGCCCCCTAAAAATAAAAGAACTTAATCTATTAAAATATAACTCTTTTTTGAAAGCAACTGCTAAATACCTGCGTTAAACTGCCGACTTTACCACCTACTCCAGATGCCGCATTTGAACACTTCAAAAAAGCAAATTCAAACATGATTCGGAAGAGAAATATCACCAGAAGAATAGGGTTGGAAATATAAATGCGGAATATTGATACTGCAAACAATGACGCAGCGACCAGCCCCAGAATCTTTACTAAAATTATTTTTTGCTCATGTAAAACAGGACGAGGAGCATCTTGTGGGTGCAAAAAAATTGGATTATCTGCACTGCTGCTTTCTTAGAATGCAAGGTGACAACTGTACTAATCCGTCAACTACAATCTACATCAATGAAATCGACGACGACGACAATTATGAACAATAATGGGTTGGGTTTCGGCTCTTGGGGCCAGGGCGAAAAACGTACTTCTATGCAAGATAAAATCATGAAATTTGGGCAGTGCAATGTGCACCACCTAAACCAACATCACCCTTAATTTGGTTGACCTACCCCCACGTTAGAGGGGGGTCGGGGGTAACTACCCCCAAAAATCAAGATTATTTTTTTTAACAGTTGCTATCGAACTCTACGCATTTTACTACGTCTGACACTCAATTTTTATAATTTTCCTATTATTTTTAATTTTTCCGATTTATCGACATAGAAAAAATTTCGACGAAAAGTAGAGGATTTCGGCTCTTGGGGCCAGGCTGAAAAAAATACTTGTATTTGAGATAAAATTATGAAATTTGGGCAGTGCAATATGCACCACCTAAACCAACATCACCCTTAATTTGGTTGACCTACCCCCACGTTAGAGGGGGGTCGGGGGGTAACTACCCCCAAAAATCAAGATTTTTTTTTAACAGCTGCTGTCGAACTTTACGCATTTTACTTCGTCCAGCACTCAATTTTCATAATTTTCCTATTATTTTTAATTTTTCCGATTTATCGACAAAAAATTTCGACGAAAAGTAGAGGATTTCGGCTCTTGGGGCCAGGCTGAAAAAAATACTTGTATTTGAGATAAAATTATGAAATTTGGGACAGTGCAATATGCACCACCTGAACCAACATCACCCTTAATTTGGTTGACCTACCCCCACGTTAGAGGGGGGTCGGGGGTAACTACCCCCAAAAATCAAGATTATTTTTTTTAACAGTTGCTATCGAACTCTACGCATTTTACTACGTCTGACACTCAATTTTTATAATTTTCCTATTATTTTTAATTTTTCCGATTTATCGACGGAAAAAATTTCGACGAAAAGTAGAGGATTTCGGCTCTTGGGGCCAGGCTGAAAAAAATACTTGTAATTGAGATAAAATTATGAAATTTGGGCAGTGCAATATGCACCACTTAAACCAACATCACCCTTAATTTGGTTGACCTACCCCCACGTTAGAGGGGGGTCGGGGGGTAACTACCCCCAAAAATCAAGATTATTTTTTTTAACAGCTGCTATCGAACTCTACGCATTTTACTTCGTCCAGCACTCAATTTTCATAATTTTCCTATTATTTTTAATTTTTCCGATTTATCGACAGAAAAAATTTCGACGAAAAGTAGAGGATTTCGGCTCTTGGGGCCAGGCTGAAAAAAATACTTGTATTTGAGATAAAATTATGAAATTTGGGCAGTGCAATATGCACCACCTAAACCAACATCACCCTTAATTTGGTTGACCCACCCCCACGTTAGAGGGGGGTCGGGGGTAACTACCCCCAAAAATCAAGATTATTTTTTTTTAACAGCTGCTGTCGAACTCTACGCATTTTACTTCGTCCAGCACTCAATTTTCATAATTTTCCTATTATTTTTAATTTTTCCGATTTATCGACAAAAAATTTCGACGAAAAGTAGAGGATTTCGGCTCTTGGGGCCAGGCTGAAAAAAATACTTGTATTTGAGATAAAATTATGAAATTTGGGCAGTGCAATATGCACCACCTAAACCAACATCACCCTTAATTTGGTTGACCTACCCCCACGTTAGAGGGGGGTCGGGGTAACTACCCCCAAAAATCAAGATTATTTTTTTTAACAGTTGCTATCGAACTCTACGCATTTTACTACGTCTGACACTCAATTTTTATAATTTTCCTATTATTTTTAATTTTTCCGATTTATCGACATAGAAAAAAATTTCGACGAAAAGTAGAGGATTTTGGCTCTTGGGGCCAGGCTGAAAAAAATACTTGTAATTGAGATAAAATTATGAAATTTGGGCAGTGCAATATGCACCACTTAAACCAACATCACCCTTAATTTCGTTGACCTACCCCCACGTTAGAGGGGGGTCGGGGGGTAACTACCCCCAAAAATCAAGATTATTTTTTTTAACAGCTGCTATCGAACTCTACGCATTTTACTTCGTCCAGCACTCAATTTTCATAATTTTCCTATTATTTTTAATTTTTCCGATTTATCGACAGAAAAAATTTCGCCGAAAAGTAGAGGATTTCGGCTCTTGGGGCCAGGCTGAAAAAAATACTTGTATTTGAGATAAAATTATGAAATTTGGGCAGTGCAATATGCACCACCTAAACCAACATCACCCTTAATTTGGTTGACCCACCCCCACGTTAGAGGGGGGTCGGGGGGTAACTACCCCCAAAAATCAAGATTATTTTTTTTAACAGCTGCTGTCGAACTCTACGCATTTTACTTCGTCCAGCACTCAATTTTCATAATTTTCCTATTATTTTTAATTTTTCCGATTTATCGACTTAGAAAAAATTTCGACAAAAAGTAGAGGATTTCGGCTCTTGGGGCCAGGCTGAAAAAAAATACTTGTATTTGAGATAAAATTATGAAATTTGGGCAGTGCAATATGCACCACTTAAACCAACATCACCCTTAATTTGGTTGACCTACCCCCACGTTAGAGGGGAGTCGGGGGGGTAACTACCCCCAAAAATCAAGATTTTTTTTAACAGTTGCTATCGAACTCTACGCATTTTACTATGTCTATCGCTCAATTTTTACTTTTTGGGCAAATTAGCCTTCTCGCTCAGCCACACTACTGTTAAGGGCGTAGCCCGTTCCAGTAGGTGCCCAGGGGGGACCAGGTGGAGGTGGAGTTAGGCGCTTGTGAGGCACTCGACTGCAATCGTACGGAACCCTTCTAACCAGTGAGGACAACACTTCCCCCACACACACACACACACATACAACACACACAATAACAACATTATAAACGTAACATTTTTATTTCTGGATTAATAACAAAACGATTATTTCTTTGTAATAAAATAACTATCAACGAAAACGAACACTCTTCTTGAGACAAATAAACATAACAATTTAAATTCTTCATTAATAACAAAACAGTATTATATATTTACAATAAAATATTTATAAACGAAAACATATTTTATCACAAGCACTTCAAAACACCATAACAAACTGTTGCTTCCTTATATTCAATCTCCTTTCTTCTACCGGTTGGATCCGTTCTTTTAAATGGTGCATTCATGGCAATCGCATTCCAGCATTATTTCTTCTCGGGTAAGATTCATCGGCTTTTTGTTGATTCCGGGGTAAACCCGAGAAACATCCCGAAGATAGCAACTGTTAAAAAAAATAATCTTGATTTTTGGGGGTTTTGTACATAGTTATTTTGTGCGAATATCTAATAAACTAAAATAAACTTTTAGTTGGGGGCGTTACGTTGACGACATCTTGAAGAATTAGATAAATTGTTAAATGGCATAAATAACAAAGAACCAACTATCAAATGTACCCTATAAGTTGAACAAAATAACAAACTACCTTTCTTAGACATATTAATAACAAAAACAGAATCGTCATTCGAAACAGTCGTTTATAGGAAACCAACTCATACTAACATATACCTAAATATCAATTCAAATCCCCCGAATACAGTAACGAAAGGTGTTATTAAGTCATCATATGATAGAGCAAAGACGAACTGTTCTAATGATAACAAATTCAACAAACAAAATTTAAAAAAATGTTCTTACTGGAAACAATTACCCTACAAATCTTATCAACAAAGAATTAAATGCGGTATCTTATATCAAAGTTGTACCTAGGAACGCCACTTATATACTCTTTCAAGTTCTTCTAACTTGAAAGCTGTTTAACTGTAATAGATGATCTTTAGAATTTGTTGTGCTACCTGTATATCTAGAAACAACAAAGTTTCCTTATGTCAACTTAAATGTCATATTCAAACTTGCATTTTCAATACATGTTACAGTCATTGAAAACGGGGTCAGAATAGACCTGGAAACGTTTGGTTCCTTGAATATACAGTTTTTTGTTTCGATTATGGTGTTATTTCCCAAGAACACATAAAAATAATCAATAGGCCACAAATAAAATTTAGAAGACAACTATGCAAATATAATTTATTTAATATAAAATTGAAATCTTTACTATTGTAATGTTTTTATTTTCACACTCGGGTTCAGTTCAGTTCTTGGATTTATTTAAAAACACAGTCCAACTCACTCTAATTTATTTCCACTACTTTAACATAATTTATATTCACAGAACTATTTACAATTTATCTTTACTATACTAACGGCAGTCGAATACTGAATCATCCCATAGCCAGCTGTCCATATTTATATATTTCTCTCGGAATTGTTTGGCAAGTCAACGAACTATCGGGAAACTTCTTTCATGTGTTCTGGAAGCTTCAAGGAAATTCGGCGAATTCCCAGTAACAGCAGTCACCAGCTTCGGGTTGAGAGACAAAACATTTCGGATTCCCAGAAGTATCGGAAGAATGTTGCTTCTACGAATTGTTGATGGGCGATTGCACCAGCTATCGGATGAATTCTCGTAACACTGCCCGTTCCTCAAGACCATTTCTTCCCGTAATGTCCCAGAAACCTTCCTTGTGTGGCATTTGCAGGACTCTCCATTCCGACAACGGAAAGTTTGGAGGAAGTAACAGTCAACGGTCTTCGAATCTGGGCTGCGAATATGGAGACAGCATACATGGATGTCGATGCCAGTGAATCGAGAGATTATTTCCATCATACTTCTCACCACCCTCCAATTCAGTCCATCCAACCTGCAGGCTATCTTTGGGACCGTCAATTTCATCAGGTTCTTCTCCATAATCACATTTCTCAATTTTACCAGAGTCTTCCAAAGATCGCTGTATGTTGGCTTGTCCTGCGAGAATGTTTTCGTTACCAAATAAAAGATGTCTCTGGTATCCACTGATTGTTTATCTTCAAGAAGAAGGAACTTCCCTACCACTGGATCTTGCTCCCTTAGCTTCTGGAACTGGCCGTACTTCTTGTCAAACACCTTAGCTATTCCTCTGGATATACGGAGATCCCGAGCCACACAATGAGCCAGGGCATATTCTATGGGCACCTCAAACAGGTCACGGAGTTCCTCTCTGGTCACGTCGTGCTGCACTTTCTGCCCCTTAGAGTATAGTGCCATAAGCTGTTCGAAGGTCATCTCGTCATCGGGCGCTTGGATGCTGCGGACTTGGGCTTGGTCAACTTCGCCGTCATGATTTCTTTTTCACAATTTGGTAAAGCCCCTCCCAAGATCTTTGTAGCCTGGGCGAATATCCATGACGACGTTGCGGGTTATACAACCAAACAAGATCATCATCAGCTTGGAATTCACCGCCCTCGAATCTGATGTGATAGGCTTCCTTCATTTGGGCACTGGCATTCTCGATATTTAACCGGACTCTTTGGTGGATGCCGTCCATCTTGACTGACGTGACTGACTGACATAGTCTTCCTTGCAGTCTCTTCTCCTGGGGGACATCCAAACTTCAAATCGCATGGCAGTCGTAACTCTCGTCCCATAATAACGCTTGCCGGGGTCTGACCCGTGGACTCGTGCACAGACGAACGATATGCCATTAGAAACAAGTGACGATACTGGTCCCAGTCTCTTTGGTGGTCAGAGACTACCTTTGACAAATGGCGATTAATGATTCTATTCATCCGTTCTACCATTCCATCGGATTGCGGGTGTAATGCTGTCATCCGTGTTTTATTAATCTTTAATAGTTTGCAGACGTCTTGGAAAAGAGTAGACTCGAAATTTCTACCTTGGTCTGAGGGCAACTCCAAGGGAATACCAAACCGACTGATCCAGTCCTTGACAAGGACATCAGCAACGGTCAAGACTTCTTGATTCGGCAAGGCATAAGGTTCTGCCCATTTACTGAAGTAGTCCATCACCACCACAAGGTACTTATTTCCGGAGTCAGATTCAGGAAAAGGACCGGCAACATCAATGGCTACTCCTTCGAATGGACTGCCCACGTTATATTCCCTCATGGGGGCTTTTGCTCGCTTCTGAGGCCCATTACTTGCTGCACAAACCGTACATTTCCGGCACAAATCCTTAACATCTACTTGGCAGTTTACCCAATCGGAGCGTTCTTTCAACTTCCCCCGGGTTTTCGTTACTCCAAGATGTCCTCCAGTTGTACCATCATGTAGTTCTCGTAAAACCTCTGGTCTCCTATTTCTGGGAACTACAATCTGTTTTCTGCCGTTTCCCTCCTCCAGGAGTTTCCAGGACGCGCTTCAAAAGTCCATTTTCCAGGATGAGGGAGTTCCACTGAGCCCAGTACGACTTTATGGTTGGAGAGCATCGGGAAATCTCCTGCCACGTAGGTTTGCGGTTTTCTTCCTTCCACCGGATAACTTCTTTTAGCTCCGGATCCAATTTCTGGTCTTTCTGTCTCGAAGCCGAATTCTTGCAACCGCTCAATCCACCTGGCAACTTGTCCTTCGGGGTTTTTAAACTGCAACAGCCACTTCAGTGCTGCATGATCAGTCCTCAGGAGGAATCTTTTACCATAGAGGTACTTATAGAAATGTTCTACCTCCTTTAACACAGCCAAGAGTTCCCTGTGAGTAACGCAGTAATTCCGTTCAGGCTTGCAACATCAATGGCTACTCTTTCGAATGGACTGCCCACGTTATATTGCTTCATGAGAGCTTTTGGTCGCTTCTGAGGCCTATTACTTGCTGCACAAACAGTACATTTCCGCCACCAGTCCTTGACATGCACTTGGCAGTTTACCCAATAGAAGCGTTCTCTCAAGTTCCCCAGGGTTTTCGTTATGCCCAGATGTCCTCCAGTTGTACCATCATGCAGTTCTCTTAAAACCTCTGGTCTCCTATTTCTGGGAACTACAATCTGTTTTTTGTCGTTTTCCTCCTCTGGAGTTTCCAGGACGCGCTTCAGAAATCCATTTTCCAGGATGAGGGAGTTCCACTGAGGCCAGTACGACTTTATGGTTGGTGAGTACAGGGAAATCTCCTGCCACGTGAGTTTGCTTTCTTCTTTCTTCCACCGGATAACTTCTTTTAATTCCGGATCTAATTTCTGGTCGACGGCAGTAGTTCTACAGAGAACAGCCCCTTTTTCTTCAGCTCGCTGACAATGTTTGCAATCATCAGGACTTGGTCTCCTCGATAAGGCATCAGCATTCTTATGGCTTGTCCCAGCGCAAAGTTCAGTCTCGAAGTCGAATTCTTGCAACCGCTCAATCCACCTTGCCACTTGCCCTTCAGTATTTTTAAACATGAGGAGCCACTTTAGTGCTGCGTGATCAGTCCTCAGGAGGTACTTCTAGAAATGTTCCACCCCCTTTACCACAGCCAAAAGTTCCCTGCGAGTAAAGCAATAATTCCGTTCTGGCTTGCTCAAGGTCTTGCTGAAATAGTCGATGACTTTCTTCTGACCGTCTTGGCTCTGCGAAAGAACATCACCAATTCCAACATTGCTTGCGTCGGTATCCAAGACGAAGTTCCCATCTGGCAAAGGATAACTTAAAATCGGGTCACTCTTCAATGCTCTTTTCAATGTCTCGAATGATCGCTGACATTCCTCGTCCCACTGGTACTGCACCTTCCCCTCTGTGAGTCCAGTAAGTGGCTTGGCGATATTGGCAAATTCCGCTACATACCGACGATAGTATGTAGCATAACCTCAAATAACTTCTTAGCTGGTGGATGTCTTTAGCTGTTGACCATTCCTGGACAGTTTTGATCTTCTGTTTATCAACAGCTACTCTCTGCAGAAACCTCATGTCCAAGATATTGCACCTCTTCTTGGAACACTTTTTCGGGCTTAACTTTAGTCCGGAACTTCAAAGTCGCCGAAATACCTCCTCCAGGTTCCTCACGTGGTCTTCAAACAATTTTCCAACCACGATAATGTCCTCAAGATACACCAGGCACGTTTTCTAAGAAAGCCCTTTTAACACTGTTTCCATCAATCTTTCAAACGTCGCTGGACCATTACACAACCCAAACGGCATCACCGTGAATTAGTAAAGTCCTGAGACGATGATAAAAGCAGTCTTTTCTCGGTCTTCTTTAGCAAGTTCCACCTGCCAATAACCGCTCTTCAAGTCCAGGGTCGCAAACATCTTCGATCCAGCCAACGTATCCAGGGTGTCGTCTATTCTTGGAAGGGGATAGCTGTCTTTCCTTGTAGCGTGGTTTAATTGCCGATAGTCCACGCAAAATCGGGTCAAACCTTCTTTCTTTTTAACCAAGACAATGGAGAAGGCCAAGGGCTATTGGATGGTTTAGTAACACCTTCTTCCTCCATTTCGTGGACTATCCTATCGGCTTTTTCTCTTTTAGCTAGGGGTAGTCTTCTAGCTGACTGTCGAATTGGCTGGCGTCCCCGGTATTAATTTTATGTTTCACCCGATCAGTTCGCCCTCTTTTTCTTTTTCCTACATCGAAGATATCCTGGTAGTTTCTAACGATGTCCCTCAATTTTGCATTCTGGTTTGGTTTCAGATTCTTGGATGAATCGGTGATGAGTCTTTCCAATTCCTCAGATAGTTTATCTGGTGGTATATCTGCATGCCGTGTGCTTCTGACTAAAGAGAAAACTGTTGAATAATGGCCCAAAGTTCTTCCTTTTTTTACCATAACCGAGTAATGATTCAGGTTCATTACTATTGTACTAAACAAAGTCTTTCCCAGTGCCACTTGTCTGCCTACATTTCTGTCGTTAAGTTCGGGATCAAACATCATCACTGTTCTAGCTTTAGCTTTCCCATCCAGGCAAGCATCTACAATGATTTCAGCTCTTTCCGGAACATTTACATCCTCTGCTAAGATTGCTCGAAGCATTTTGTCGTCTTTGCCGTGAAGAACCACTTCTTCGTCATTCACTCGCAGAATTCTATCTTTAAAGTTTAACTGGAATCTCTTGGAGCTCATGACATCCATTCCAATGATAACTTGGTCTTCGAGGTCTGCCACTAACTCCCAATGTTGAAATGCCGTATTTCCTAAGACCATTTCAACCTCTATTTCACCATGGACCTTCGCTGCATCTCCTGTCGCTGTTCGCAGTTGCCAGTTTGTGGGTTTTATCATAGTCTTATCTAAAACAATGTTGGGCCTTATAACTGTTTTCGTCGCACCAGTATACAGCAGCATTGCAAATTGCTTCCTATTAATAAAGCCATCTACAAAGACATTGTTAACGTGATTGCGTAGCGAAGCGACATATGCATTGGTAGTTGGGACCTGTGGTTACAGGTCGACGATGGTCGCTTTACATTGACTTCCTTTAGTTTCCCCGACGAGGAAGTCTGTACTCCGTTGCTCTCCTTGCAACGACTCTAGACAATGTCCTACCTTACGACACTTCCGACATCTCACTAGTCCTTTTTCGGTAAGAACTTTCTCTATTATATTTTTTGCAGAAGCTGATTCTCCGTCAATGATTCGGACCGTGGCTTGACCTCTGCAGGTATTTTCCGCAGCCTCGAATTCCAGAGCTCAAGCCAATGCATCCACTAATTGAGTGGGTCGAACTAGTGTCAATGCTTGTCTGGCTTCGTGGTCCCTAAGTCCATCCATCAATTACATTTTTCGGTGTGGCTGGATAGTCTTCTTGCTCAGAGGTATTCAACGTTTGCAAAATATCTGTAGCGTCCCCTCTTAAGGCTAGGGTTAATGCTATTGCCTTCTCCCCTGCTTAACGTATATGTTGTTATAAAAATTTATCCAGTCCGTCCCTGGTTTCATTAACTTGCGATACTATTTGCATTAATTGTTCAAATTCCAGTTGTATTTTTTCTTCTAATATTTTAAATTCATTTTGTCTCGTCAATTCAGTTTGACCTTGTTCTTCTTCAAATTTCGAGAATAATCCCTCCATTAAATTTTGTTGTTCGCTTTTCATCGTAGAAACAAGATTTTGTTGTGTTTCCTCCATGGCAGTGACAAGATTTTGTTGTTTTTCTTCCATGGCAGTGACAAGATTTTCTAATTCTATTTTACGTTTTTCGTCAAAAGATTTCACTAACCCTTGTTGAATTTCTTCTTGGTGTTGTTTCTCCTTCTTGTCACTATTTTTCCAGGATGGGAGCTATTTTTTGTCTAGTCCATCCGTAACCTGTTTGAATATGTTTTTTGTAGTCTGGTCCATTTTTTCTTTTTCCATACTACGCCTTGTGGCCATAAATCAATTTATGATTTTACCTTAACTTAATCCCAGTTCTGACACCAAATTTATGATAAACTCCGTCGGTTCAATTAAAATTGTAAAACTAATATTCACTCTCACTTTCTAGAAACTTTTATTTACATCAAATATACACAACAGCTGATTCGAATATCACAATAATAATACCACATAAGCTCTTCGCCGTCTTAACTCACTCCTGCGATGACGGAATTAGAAAAATCCGCCATTTCGGTTTTCACGCCATTTTCAAAAGGCAGAAGTGTCGGACATTCCCTTCAAATAGAAAATAATTTAATAAATTGAAAAAATAAATTACAGGAATTCAATAAGTCGTGGTTACTTAACGGTAAACTTTCTGAGTTTTTCATTTTTCATATTATTTTCCACACTTAAAGACCGTACGACTAAGAACAATAGAATATATATCTCTTTAGTCCGTTGTCATTTTGATCAGTTTACTAGGTATTAGAATTTCAAATATAAATAAAAAAATTAAAGTTCAATATATTATTAACAAATCTAAGTGTAAAATAAAATATTTATTAATTAATAATTCTAGTATACTCTAGTCAACATGATTCATTTTATTAACTTCCAGTTAATTTTCACCAAAAATTATGATCAAGGTGTCATTCGATTCGTAATTGCATCTAAAAATGTATTGCGTCCCGGAAAAATGTTGCTGTTAAAACCCATTTAGCAAAAATAAATAGGGGAGTCCTTAACGGCAAATATTACGAAAATGATTACAGAAATCGGAATTAAGAAAACTTCCTAAAAAAGCTACTTCCCGAAGCTCTACCGCCTACAAAAATAATTTATTTTAAGTTAGAGGCAAAAACAGGACTAAAGAAGGGCGATCTAGATTTCAAATCCACCAAGAGATTCCCTCTCTGATAAGAATTTAACACATTAAATATGAATAAAAAAAATAGGTACTATTTACCACGCCATTAACCGTTTGGTAATTAAGTGATTCTTCCAAGCTTGAAATTTTCATAAAAACGCAGACAACTGTTAAACTAAATACTAAAGTTTGACTTCCTGAATATATTTTCAGATAGTTGTACAAAAGATCCCCATTGGAAAAATGAAAAATAACGGTTTACCACTTTTTTAGAGACATTTAAAAATTAACATTCTTTTCAACAATAAATACAATTCTTTATCTCAAAATTCTTTAAACAAAAGGCGTAAATAATTAAAGATCATTATTTTCAGGTAGTTTTAACTGATAAGAAAACGAATAACAGAGGTATTGGAAAAAAATATTATATATTTTTGACTTTATAACATTTTATAACATTTATAAAAAAGTGGAATATCAACTTTTTAAATTTTTCCCACGGGATCTTTCCTGTGACTCTCTGAGACTAGACTCATTAAGTGAAAAAATAAGAGTTTCTTGGTTTAACACTTATCCAGGGTTTTATAATTTCCAACTTGCAAAGTCCAGTAATTAACAAAAGTCTATATACCAGCTAGAAGTCAATATACATTTAAAATCATAATATGGCAATTAAAAAATTTCAAAAAAACACATTTTTCAACGGATTATTGTTTTTCGCTTTATAACTCTAAATACTACCTAATTTTTTTCGTTTCACTGAAAAAATCTCTATGTGCACGCGAACAATAGATGACCCAATTTAAAATTATAAATGTTGGTGGTAGTGTTCCTAGAGTTAGGAATTATGAGGGAATTTTCTGCTACTTAAGAAGCTTTCTTTGGCTTCGGACATCTGCACTACTTTTCGGCAAAATCGTAAAAAAGGAACTGTCCTAAGTTTTACTATATTGTTTATAAATTTTTCGGGGTGTAACATGCTGACTAGATTAGTATATTCATTTCATACAAGCGTAGTTTATAAAAATTAAAATTTTACGATTAGTGTGTGAATACTGAAAAAAAATTCTGGTAGCTCCTTGGTACAAATTGCTCGTTTGCTATTGATATAGATAGAACAAGCCTGTTTCATTGAAGGCTTGTTTCTTCAATTTCCCCAAATGATACAAAGTATTTAAGTAAACTATTAATAGTTATGTTTCTGACTATGCAAGTTTACCAGCACAAATGTGAACTTTTAATCCCGAAAATTTAAGTTCATATGTATGTCGAAGAAGGCTCAGTTTAATACCACAGTTAAAAACAGTGAACAATTCTTGTAAAAATGCCAAATATAGGAAACGATAAGATAATAAATGTAATTTAACTGGTTTATGTAAAAATTAGACTAGCATTACTTTTTGCAAATTGTCAGAAAGAGGTACATCTATTTTTTACGGTTAATACTATGTAGTCTATGTATCACATTTGGGTGTGTGAGAATTTTAGTTGTGCTTTTTCAAAAGTTAATGGATAAGATCAATAAGTGCGCAAGTTTTTCAGAATGAGAATTTTGTTAAAGCTGTTCCAAAAATAATCTTTTTTTTTGAGAATAATACAAAACTAATTTAATCGTAGATAAATTCGGCTAATCAAAACTATAATATTTGTTCCGTACAATTTCTTACAACCGGTTTAAACAAATATTTATCAATTTCGTTATATATATATATATATATATATATATATATATATATTCATATATATATATTTCGCGGGCACTAAATGTATTAGATGGTTTCCGGGAATTCATCCGCGTAGTTGTTAACTGATCCCTGCCGGGATCGATGGTAAAATGACGACGTTTCGGCAGAGTCACATCTGCCCTCTTCAGGTCGGTTCGCAAAATTCTCGTAGCCTTCTGCTTTCGCTTCTAGTTACTCAAATACTGATATTTTCAGGAGCGCGCACGGTGTTATATAGTCGCGGCTTGGCGCCTATTGGCGCAATATCGATACTATTTTCAATCAGACAGAAAAACAAGCACGGTGTTGAGGACTTCGAAGACGAGGATCCCTTTAGAACAACCAACAGGAAGTGTACGAGATTTCATGTGCAGACTGTCATAAAACGTATGTGGGGCAAACTAACAGAAGAATTCTAGCTCGACGTGATGAACACCAGAATGCTATAAGAAAGGAGGAAAAAACAACATCCATTGCTGAACACGCCACCACGACGTCACACCGAATAGACTTTGAGAACACCAGAGTACTGGCAAATATAGAACACCCGAAATCAACACTCGTAAGAGAGGCAATTGAAATAGCGAAGAGGCCTCACAGTCTAAACGTACGCAATGAAATCCAGAACTTATCGAATTGTTGGAAAATTCTATTAAACACCGTACCGGCCCGGACCCGTTCAATAACAACTCAACCGGAAATAACAAATCAGCAGGCGGGAGGCGCTCTCACTGAGCGCTCAGGGTCAATCACACGCAGCCGTTCACGGTGCCAACCAATAGGCGCCGAGCCGCGACTATATAACACCGTGCGCACTCCTGAAAATATCAGTATTCGAGTAACTAGAAGCGAAAGCAGAATTATGCGAACCGACCTGAAGAGGGCACATGTGACTCTGCCGAAACGTCGTCAGTTTACCATCGATCCCGGCAGGGATCAGTTATCAACTACGCGGATGAATTCCCGGAAACCATCTATATATATATATATATATATATATATATATATATATATATATTGGTTGGCACCGTGAACGGCTGCGTGTGATTGGCCCTGGGCGCTCAGTGGGAGCGCCTCCCGCCTGCTGATTTGTTATTTCCGGTTGAGTTGTTATTGGACGGGTCCGGGCCGGTACGGTGTTTAATAGAATTTTCCAACAATTCGATAAGTTCTGGATTTCATTGCTTACGTTTAGACTGTGAGGCCTCTTCGCTCTTTCAATTGCCTCTCTTACGAGTCTTGATTTCGGTGTTCTATATTTGCCAGTACTTTGGTGTTCTCAAAGTCTATTCGGTGTGACGTCGTGGTGGCGTGTTCAGCAATTAATGTTGTTTTTTCCTGCTTTCTTATAGCATTCTGGTGTTCATCACGTCTAGCTTGAATTCTTCTGTTAGTTTGCCCCACATAGGTTTTATGACAGTCTGCACATGGAATCTCGGACACTCCCTGTTGATTGTTCTAAAGGGATCCTCGTCTTCGGAGTCCTCAACACCGTGCTTATTTTTCTGTCTGTATTGAAAATAGTGTCGATATTGTGCCAGTAGGCGCCGAGCCGCGACTATATAACACCGTGCGCGCTCCTGAAAATATCAGTATTCGAGTAACTAGAAGCGAAAGCAGAAGGCTACGAGAATTATGCGGAACCGACCTGAAGAGGGCAGATGTGACTTTGCCGAAACGTCGTCATTTTATCATCGATCCCGGCAGGGATCAGTTATCAATTACGCGGATGAATTCCCGGAAACCATCTAATATATATATATATATATATATATATATATATATATATATATATATATATATATATATATATCTTCATAACTTTTCATATTTATATTTGTAAGTGCTTAAAGTAAGTTTTCCAGGCACAGGCTAAATGCGATAAAAACAAAATGATTTCTGAAGGCCACGCTCAACTCTTCATTTTTTTTAGAGCACATACGAAATTGCATGAATATATTTAAAAAAATACAGCTATTTTTTAAATACATTTTTTACGTATATTAATTATTTAAATTATGAAAGCCACACCCTACACTTATGGCTTTTGTTATATGATCTTATAACCTTCTTTAGCCATATGCCAAAAGCCATGAAAAACAAAATGGTGGCAATTTTCACATATTTTTCTGCAAGTTTACTATTTTTTTTTAGTATGAAGGCCACACCCGACGCTTATGGCATTTTCCATAACGGATTCTTACTTTCTAAAGTTAATACGCACTTAATGTCATTGACGAGAAAATGACGGAGAATACGTTGAAATTTTCCGCAAAATTTTCCGGTCCTGAACCTTACTTAGCCACTAACAAACCTTATGACAATTTTTTATGGACTACTCGCTATGTCCATTTTCATACTTGCAATTGCAATTGGCAGAAGCGAGAAAATCACGGCACAACGTTTTCTTACAGGATCACGTCCTTATTTAAAACCTTTAGCCAGAAGCCATTTCTGGCTATCGCATTTTGTTGCTTGATTACATCATAGCTTTCGATTGGTCAACAAGCCAAAAGCGATAAAATTGCTCCAAAACATGTTTTTTTTTCGGAAAATAGAAAACGATTTTTTCCTATGTTAGTCACACTGTTTTCCCGGAAATTTTGCGTCATTGTATTCAATAATAACACACTTTTCAACCACCACCCAGCCATAAGCGAAAAAATAGTGGACCAAAATCTGTCACCAGCTGACGGTCTATTAGCTAAGTTTATTTTAGCTTACTAAGACTATTCTGTCACTTAATAAGTCATATTCCTTGATTCTGAATTCCCATTTATTGTGGATAAATAACGTCAAATCTTCAGTTGCTCTTATACTTTTATCCACTTCGTTTTATGTCATTCATTTTGACAGTTGCCAAATCTATTTCACTGTTGTTTGGTTTAGTTCTACCTCTTCCTGTGTATTTTTTGGGACAACTCAGGTTGCTACTTTTTTATGCTCGTTACTCTGATTACTTTGTCTGCCATGGTCTTGGTACTCTACAATTTTCGACGCGTTTTAGAAATGGTCTAATTTTCTTTTGGAGGTCCATTGCTGAGGTCCAACAATTTTTAGACGTTGGGTCCGTGTCTATGACATTAATAAGCATTTCTTGGCACTTTAAAATCGTGAGTAATTTAAGATCTTTTTTATATTTTGTGTTTGAACTGTTAAAGCGGACATGATTTTCTCCATGGAGAAGAATTTGAAGGCAAATAAGCATATCCCGGTCAGAATCAGAGAGAGTGTCCAATCTTTTGCAGTTGGTTGACACCTCTTTCGCTCTTGATTTCATACGTATTGACATGGTCTCTATACAGATTACATGAATCAATGTCAAGTTTATATTCTGTTCAGAACAATGACCTTGGACGTCAGTTAAAATATGCCAAGCCTGCTTCTTATCAGTTTCTCATTGATCTATAGTCATTAAATTTAATAAAATGTTGATAAATAAGTAAATAGGCTATAGGTATTCTAGGCCAAAATCGACCAAAAATACATGTAATTACCCATACGTGATTTTAAGGTTAAAATTAGCGAAAATTTAACAAGATGACCTTGAAATCGCCGACTTGAGCGGGGTGAGAAATGGAGTAATTAGTGTCATTTTGGCTTAACGTGGGGGTGTAAACGGTATATTTAGGGGTGTGTTCACCATATTTAAGGCCCTTTTGGCAATTGACAGGGGTGAAATTCGATCGAGGATGTCATTTGTTCTATGAACAAGGGGGCCGCGTTCTCGGACTGTGGTCGACCGCGGGGGCCCCGACTAGGGCTGCTGTGACGAATTGAAGATGGGTGACTAGGGCTCCGATGAGGGCCCCAGTACTGCCATGACGGATGGGGGCCGCATAGAGGTTAGTGTGCTGATGACAGGCTGTGATGTAATGGAGGTTATGTATTATTGGGTAGGGCTGCTGTGACGTGCTGAAGATGTATGGTGGCCCGTGTTTTGGGGCGTATGGCATAGAACGAAGGCACGGAAAGATGGTATGGGGCGATGACGCATGGCATAGAACGATGGCAGGGAAAGTTGGTATGGGGCGTTGACGTATGTCATAGAACGATGGCACGGAACATTGACAGCTGACAGGTAGGCCATAGAGTCAGAGGTACGGAACACGAGTGATAGCTGACGTATTGTACTATAGACGGGTTATGACGTAATAGCAGTTACCCCCTTGAAGCGCTCTCTTTGGTTAATTACCACGTGCTCAGCCATACCACGCTCTCATTGGTCAATAGTCACCACGTGATCTGTTGCATATCGAAAATTTCAATGATGTACAAAATAATTTATATAGTTATATTACAAAAACCGTCGCAGAGATGGGGGATCGAATCCCAGTTCATCGGTTTCCTATGTAAGCACTTAGCATATGTGCCAACAAGACCGCTGCATAAAAATTTATTAAAAGTTGATAGTATGTTGAATTCAAACCCGTTGAAGACGTGTAGTAATAATACCAGTCACAGGAAACGTAGAGATAGCTGTTGGATGGAGACACGACGGCCTTTGTCATAAAAAATTAGCCGCCGGCTAAACGCGCATGTCCAATTTCTCTGTTGGCGAGCGGGCAAAGTGCAAAACAGCGTAAGTGCAGAAGACTGTCGTCAGACAGCCATGGTTGACAGAGACAGGTATTAAACAATCTACGTGTCGATAGATGGCGTTCAAAAACATTATGTATATATATATACATATATATATATATATATATATATATATATATATATATATATTTACTAGAGTGATAAAAAGATACAGGGTGTCTCGGAGAATATATCCCATAAGGAGAATGTAAAAAAATACAGGGTGTGTTCATAATGGCAAAAGACAGAAAGACATAAAATACAGAGAGCGAGAGAGCAAGAGAGAGCGAAAGAGCGAGAGAGAGAGAGAGAGAAGAAGAAGAAGAAGTGTTTCATGCACAATGTTGTGTGAGCGTACATAGTTACATTCAAACAAGTTTTTTTGTACCTCTATGAGAAACAGTAAATTAAAAGGGGCTGTCTATACGATTTTGAATGACAAGAACGGGATACGAAGAATTAAAGGATCGGTTCAAAAGGTTGGATTCTGTTGTCCGTTAATAATCAAATGAGGGGTATTGAAAGGATGAATGACAGGAGCGGGATAGTGAGAATGGACTAGACTATGTTGGTCGATGTTGATTACGAGAGATAGCAGATATATGGGTGATAATGGTAGGACGGGGACGTGAAAGAAAGTATAGGATAACAGGAATTCAAGTAAAAATCCAAATGGTTGGATTTCATTAGTTCTTGGTTATTGGACTGACAGGTTGAAGGGTATGAATGAAAAACCAAGAATTCAAGGGATGGTTCTAAAGGCTGGAATGAAAATTGGAAAGTTAAATGACAAGTACGGGATACCAGTTACTCAAGGAACTGTCCTATCGTCTGGATTATGTTGCTTGTATGTAATCAAGTGGGGTATTGGAAGGTTGAGTGACAAGAACGGGATAATAAAAATGGAATGAATGGTGCTAGCGAATGGGGTATGTTGGACGATGTTAACGAGGAATAGTAGAAAGGTCGATGGTAATGAGAGGAGCGGGAAATTCAAAGGAATGATCCTAATAGTTGGATTTCGTTAGTTGGTAGTTATCATGTGGGAGATTCGAAGGTTGAATAATAACAAGAACGTTCCTAATGGTTGGATTTCGTTGGTTATCACATATGAGTAAAGAAGGTGGAATGTAAGCAATGGGATAGCAAGAAAAGAATGAACGGTCCTAACGGTTTGATTCAGTTGACCATTGGTTATCACGTGGGAGGTTGGAATGTTGACTCATAAGAACGGTATACAGGGAATTCAAGGATTGATTCTAACGGTTAGATTCCGTTGTCTATTGGTACTATTGTGAGAATCTAGAAGGCTGAATGACAAGAATGGTCCAAAGCGTCCGATTTCGTTGCCTGTAGGTAATCACGTGGGAGTTTGGAAGGTTAAACTGAAATAGCAGGAATTCAAGGAACGGTCGTAATGCTTGTATTTTGTTGGCTCGTGCTGCTTACGAGGAGCAGCAGAATAGTGGATGGTAGGTAGGAGCTTGAATGTGAAAGCAGGTATAGGACATCAGGATTGCAAAAGAATGGTCCTTGATTGGATTTCGTTGGCCGGTAGTTTGTTCATATGGGAGATTGGAAGGTTGAATGATACTAATGGTTGGATTTCGTTGGTTATCACGTAGGATTCTAGAAGGTTGAATGATAAGAATTGGATACCAGGAATTCAATAGAATGGTTCTATTTGAAGACGCGAGATGTAAGACCGACATCTAGGATTTCCAAGAGAATCAGTACACAGAGGTTCCGAATCTGGAGCCGTTACACGGAACGGCTCCAGATTCGGAACCTCTGTGTACTGATTCTCTTGGAAATCCTAGATGTCGGTCTTACATCTCGCGTCTTCAAATTTAACGAAATGCATCAAATGCATAAAGAAGTGTTCGAGAGGACATTCAATTGTGGGAAGCGCAACTGATGAAGGTTCCCGACCAGAAACAATATATATTATATTTATATATAATATATATTGTCTTGCGTACAAAGGAATGACACCTCGAAGAGAGAATGGTTCTAACTATTCCGTTGTCTGTTGATAATCACATGAGTCTAGAAGGTTAAACGACAAGAACGGGATATCAGGAATTCAATGAGCGGCCCTAATGCTTGTATTTCGTTTACAGGTGTTAATTACGAGGCATAGTAGAACCGTAGGTAAGAGCTGGGGATGTGCAATCATGTTTAGGATATCGGGAATTCAAAGAATGGTCCTAATGGGTAGGTATCGTAAAACTGTAACGAAATAGAACGAATAGGAGTTTTGAAGCTTGAATGATTGGAACGGGATAGCCGGAATCAGACAAAGAACCTACTGGATCCTGTTTGATTGATCGAGATGGCATAGCTACGTTATGTTGCCCTTGGACGGTAGAAATTATGATGAGAAAGCTGAAAGAATTTAAGCGATTGGTTTTAAATATATCACTGATGGGGTTGTTAATTTGTGTAACACATTTTTTTCTTAGACAGGACTTGAGCACGCTAGGTACTCAATGTGCCACTGTGTTTTTTTAAAATCTAACAAAATCTCTCAGTTACTTCCCAGTGAACACATGACATTCATATGACGTCATAGATAGATCATAGAGATCATACAATTTTTACATAGATATGACATAATAGTGACTATTGATGACTTTTATTTGATGTTATTTTAATTTATTTAAATATTACATAAATAATATATAATATATTCATCGTATTGTGACATCACTTCAAAGTCATATATTTATATATTATTTACGTAACAAGTAAATCATACAGTTACATAAGTTACACGTCATGATGTAAGGTAAAAGTGATATAATAATGCCGTCATAACCTTATGTAAGAAATAAGTCTGAGCTTTACGTAAGGAGGCCATCATACTCAAACGTCACTTACAAGTCATTCTTTTACGTATAACTGATATCAAATTAAAGTCATGTTTATCTAACAAATCATGTTTTTAATTTTTATACTGTGTATGTCGATAAGTAGATAAGTGCAAGTTTCTACACCATTAATGCTCCTTCCCACAAAGCACAGGTCTTCCCCATGACGTCCGTTTTTGATCCTATTCAGATCCGAATGTCCTAGACCACTCCTACACCTTAATCGGACATCCTGAGGATGTCCTCTACCGTCTCAATATGGAAATTTAAGTATGGACCTCCATCAGTACGTACCAGGAACATCCATAAAGATTCTTTTTCGGAAATTTTGGGAAAAACAATTTTTAGACATTGAAGTACCTGTTCAATATTTCTTAGCAAAACTTAATTGCATACACCTATTACATGTTAAATAAATTCAAATCAAATATTTAATCTCTATATTTCTACCACAGGTAAATAAAATAATTTGAGAGACTCATATTCTATTTAATTAGGAACGTATTTCCAATTTAAATAATAATTGTTACCTTAACTGTGTTATCAAACATGAATGATTTTAAACATACCGCATTTTCTAAAATCTAAACGACAGTTTGCATCCCATTGCCAGATTTTAACTAATTTCGAGCAATTCACTAAAAACCTTAACCTTAAGTGACAGTTAACTAATTGTTAGGTAAGTATACCTTTACTGAATATTATTGTAAAATAGATCTTTTTGTTTATTTATCATTGTTTCACAATTATTTTAGCATCATTTAAATTTAAATGTGGTACAACTGATGTGTATGTAAAAATGTAAGCAACTTGTTGCGACTAAGAGTAACAATGCGACAACACTGATTAAATGATGGCGTACGAATAAAATTGATCGTTACCGATTCAGTTTGTGACGATTGTGTTGTGGTTAGCCATTTTGATTTTTCACACAATTTTGGTGCTTGTTGTTTGAAGAAAGTTATGAACGCTTAGTGAACTGAATTTTGTGGCAATAAGTGTTATTTAATTTTGAGCATTCATTGTATAATACTAGTATATAGGCTATACCGTTTCTAGGCCAAAATCGACCAAAAATACATGTAATTTCCCATAAGAGATTCTAAGCTTAAAATTAGCGAAAATTTACCCCGATGACTTCGACGATCGCCAACGTGAGAGAGCCTGATTTTGTGGTTTAGAGGCGAGAAACGGCGTAATTAGCAGCATTGTGGGGTGTAAATGTCGTATTTAGGGGTGTTTTCATCATGTTTAAGGCCCTTTTGACATTAAGCGGGGGTGAAATTGAATTGAGGGTGTCATTTGTTCTGCGAACGTGGGGGCCGCGTTCTTGGACTATAGCGGACTGCGGGGGCCTCCGACTAGAGCTGTGGGGGCTGAAGGGGGGGCTCCGACTAGGAGCTGTGGGGACTGAAGGGGGGCCGCGATTTAGGTTTTAGTGATGACTGTCAACAAAGGAGGGCCGCGATTTAGGTTATGTTAGTGCCGGCTGTCAACGAAGGGGGCCCGCGATTTAGATTAAGTTAGAAGAGTTGCGGTAGTCGGGGGGCCGCGACTTAGGTTATGTTAGAGGTTCACGGAGTTTGCTTGGCAGGTTAGACAGGGAAGTGTTAGTTGCGGTGCCATCTTGCAGCGTTGATGTGTTGCGTGTGTCGCAGGGGTGCGCGCCATCTGTTGATGGTTGTGGTGGTTAGAAAGAAAAAAGCTGTGGTAGGGTTTTCAGCCCGGGACTCTCGCATGGGAGTGATTGTTCTGAGGATCTAAGCTATATAGGTATTAATATAAGAGTTTCTTCGGGAGAATAGGTATCTGAGTGTTGAAGGTAAATTTTTAATATGTTGAAATTCAATCAATAGAGTATGCTATTATGTTCTATGTATGCTTGACATGTGTAGTGATGTTGGCAAAGTGAAAGACTTGCACAGTGATGTTATATAACTAATAGGCATGCACAGTGATGTTGTGTGACTGTAAACATGCGCAGTGATGTTATGTGACTGTTAGAACTGTGCGGTAATGTTGTGTGACTGTTTGACATGTGCAGTAATGTTGTGTGAGTGATAGACTTACAAAAGGTTAAATTGTATATGAAAACGTATACAAATAAGCTATCGTCCCATAAGTGAATTTTGGCGGGAAGCTTAAAAATATGTACCAAAACGGTATTTATATGTAGGTTATCAGAGTGGTGGTTTAACAGATTCAACTATCGAAAATGAAAGTTGATATCT
The DNA here is from genome assembly GCA_034190945.1 of Octodonta nipae. Taxonomy (NCBI): domain Eukaryota; kingdom Metazoa; phylum Arthropoda; class Insecta; order Coleoptera; family Chrysomelidae; genus Octodonta; species Octodonta nipae. Next base: position 99,991,573 of record CM067217.1, read on the forward strand.
TATAGAAGGAATGCAAGGAACAGTATAGTAGAAATGGGATAGTGGGAAACGAGATTATAGGCAACGAGATTGCTGGAACAGGATATCGGAAACAGTAGGTATATGCTTGAAGTTGGTTGGCAGAACGTCGGAAACGAAAATGATTGGAACGATATAGCGGAGCGGGATGTTTGAAGTCGGTTGACTGAACGCTGGAACCGTAGAAATCGCTGTAGGAAATAGTTGGAGTCACTACAAATGCTATAAACGGCCCATAGAAATGACTAGAACCATAGAAACGGCTGCTGGAAATGGTTGGAGCCACTACAAACGCTAGAAACGACTGGAACCGTAGAAATCGCTGTAGGAAATAGTTTGAGTCACTACAAATGCTATAAACGGCCCATAGAAATGACTAGAACCATGGAAACGGCTGCTGGAAATGGTTGGAGCCACTACAAACGCTAGAAACGACTGGAACCGTAGAAATCGCTGCTGGAAATGGTCGGAGCCACTACAAAAGCTAAAAACAACCCGACTGGGACAGTAGAAATAGCTGCTATAAATGTTTGGAGCCACTACAAAAGCTAGAATTGTCCCATAGAAACGACTAGAAACTTAGAAATCGCTGCTGGAAATAGTTGGAACCTCTACAAATGCTACAAACGGTCCGTGGAAACAACTGGAACCGTAGAAACGGATGGTAGAATGGTTGTAGCCACTACAAAAGCTAGAAATGTCCCGTAGAAACGACTAGAAACTTAGAAATGGCGCGTTGGTACCTCTACAAATGCTAGAAACATCCCGTAGAAACAACTAGAACCTTAGAAATCGCTGCTAGAAGTTGTTGGAAACGCTACGAAAGCTAGAAACGTCTCGTAGAAACGAGTGGGACAGTAGAAACGGCTGGTAGAATGGTTGGAGCCGCTACAAACGCTAGAAACGTCCCGTAGAAACGATAGGGATAGTAGAAATGGTTGGTAGAATTGTTGGAGCCACTGCAAATGGTAGAAATTGATAAATCGTTGAAGAAAATGCTAGAAACGTTCCGTAGAAACGACTGGGATAGTAGAAACGGCTGGTAGAAATGGTTGGAGACGCTACAAAAGCTAGAAACTTCCCGTAGAAACTACTGGGCCAGTAATAACGGCAGGTAGAAATGGTTGAAGCCCCTACAAAAGCTAGAAACGTCCCGTACAAGTCATACAAATGTTGGAAATGGTAGGTTAGTTGGAAACGGGCAACAAATGCTAAAAACGGTAGAAAGGTTGAAGCAGGGACGTTAGAAAGGTCATAATGAGAATGCTGAGAACGACGTAATAGAAAGTAGGAAATGAGAGGGTGGTTGGATCAGGAATGTTGGAAAAGACATAAAGTTGGATTGTTAGAACATGCGCTGTAGAGTTGTGATGGGAATGTGAGAAACAGAATGGGAGGAATACGAATTCTAGAAACGTTAATGCAGGATGTTTGAATAGAAATATCTGAAACAAACAGACTGAAGGGTAGTCAGCAGCAACTGTTAGAAGGATAAAAAGTTTGAATGTTGAGAAAATTGTTGGGAATGGCGGGATTTCTATTAAGTGATTAGAAAATTGCATCAACAGAGTTACTAGTCAACCACAACTAAAAAGTGTTATTCAATTAATAGTTTTGTCAGAGAATTTGTCACTGGAAAAGGTTACTAGACACAGACGCAACTGTCGTGAACTACAATCAAATCAGTGTTATCAAAAAATGATATAGGGCTCAAAGTGATAAAGAGCGTCCTGGGATAGATGGTTAGAACAAAGATTACAAATTCGGAATGTGTGAAGTCTAGTAGTTAGGTTCAGGGAGGTCATAAATTTTACTTGAATCGTATTAAAACATAATACCTTTTAACTGATGGTGATATGTTGCTTGTTTGAAAATAATTCAAATTACAAGACATTGTTTTACTACCATAAACATGTGAGTACTTGAAATTTACTTCTAATTAGAACGCTTGCTAAAACGAACCTTGTTATCCAGATCCGGCAATAGCTCTCTTAATTAGTTGCATAAATATGTAAGTACTAGAAATTTACTTCTGACTAGAACGCTAGTGCGAACATTGTTATCTGTCCATAAAACTTGTGTATGTTTTCAGAGATTTAGAGAAATACGGCAATGTTGCTCTACCACTTTAATTTATGACTAAAATGACGCATTTTCCGGGATCTAGGGAAATATGGAAATCTGGCAATCATGGCCCCTCTTAGCGGGCCCCCCTCCCTTTCTCTGTGACGTCATAAGCTGCACTATCATTGGCTGGTTTATTAGCAGACCACCTGCTAATCATTAGTATGTTTACCTTATATGTTTATAAAGAATACATATATCTCTATTTAAAAGTTTCCTCAGTAGAATTTCATACCTTGCAAGTGTCTTTATAATAGTTAATGAACTAAAGTTGATAAAAGGAACAACTCACCTAAGTGGAAAATTTTCAGAAATATGCCAATGTCCCCGCAACCAGAATCTGATCTCCTTTATCCAGAACGTTGTAAGCTACACTCTCAGTGACAGGTTTATCAGTGGACCACCTGCTAACCATCAGATAAGTAATTTATATTTATAAAGAATAAAGAAAAAATAATATCTTATATATGATCGATTGGATGTCCTTTAGAAAACTACTATGCTGGACGCCAAAGAAAATCACTCGACGTAAGAGATAACCTAACTTGTTTAAGAAATGTGTCACACTATGTAGGGAAAGCTCTCAACTTCCGACTTAGAAACTTAAAATGGTGCGCTAGAGGTTGAGAAATCAGCTTCATTGTCTTGAGTCATGGAATAATTCCAGCTTGGTTAATAATATAGAAAACGTTGCCTTGGAGATTTCCAATGATGCCTAACAAAAGATCAATAAAAAAATAGAGTGTTTGAATAATAGACACTTTGGTATATGACTTATTTGTTTCTCGATTATATATTCTAATATCATATGTTTAAATATAACAACATATTGGTAACTTTGTTTTTTATTTTTAGCATACATATATTTTTGAATATCTAGCAATTTTCCGTCTACATATATAACAATTATCTATTTTCAGTGAGCAATCAGAGCAACTGGCAAAGTACCTACTTGGCATAAAAACAATTGACATTTCATTAGTTATGCAAATTTTACAAGTATTATTATTATAGTCAGTGTGGGGATTTGGTGGACAGTCTCTAAGCAATAAACATTTAGCTGAACCGTTTTTATGAAGTTCTGTAATATCATCATAAGGTAAGAGATTCTTGAGCTCTAAGCCACAGCAATGACAAGTGATCCTGTCACAATATCCTGTGTAAAAGAATCCAGCGTTAGTAAGCTCGGTGGGTGTCTGCTTCAAAGCAATAGCCATTCTTTAAACGTCTCAAGTCTGCTCTCAAACGTCAGTAAGTATCATCTATATCAAAGAAGTGACAATACGGATTCCACTCTAAATGATTAGCTATGGGTACGTAATCGATTTTCATATATCAGTTAATAATATGCCGCTAGCAAATAACAATTAAAGACTGGATAAAAGAAATATTGCATTTTTTGTGGTTATAGGTGCGGTCTTATTCAATTCGCTATGAATTAAAGGTGTGGAATACGTTTGAAAGAGATAACTAACAATTATAGACTATGACCAAATTGTAACCATTGTTTCGGCTCCCCATGCGTAAAAAGATGGCATCAAAATAAAGACTTTGCAGGTATGGGCGGTCGTACTGATTTCATAGAGGCTCAGTTCGCCCGTGGAGGAGGTAGAACTCAGCGCCCAGCAATAGGAGGGTTCCCAGATACGATTAGTTTACTCCTGGTCCACCAGGAATTTTTTTCGTCTTGAGGGATGAATAAAAATCTGTATTTATTTAAAAATTCATGCCAAGAAAATCATAAATGTATTTAAAAATTCCTGATAATAAATTCTCAAATCATGAATCTATATTTATTTAAAAGTAATGTTAATAAAATCGAAAAATAATATAAATCATGAATCTGTAATTATTTAAAAATTCCTGATAATAAATTCACATTATATCTGGTATTTTAGATATCAAAACCACAACGGAAATGATGACTGCAGTGAAAGGAAACTGTGATATCTTGTTTACGCTAAATGAAACTGAGCTAAATAAATTTACAGGAAGCTGTGGTTTGATAAAGTTATCATGTTGTTTGCAGCAATAAACTTTTGCAGGAAGTTCCCATATGATAAGCTTTAATTAGTTGTTTTTCTAGAACTAACAGCAATTTCGTTATACGCAAATGACGTAGTTCGATGCTGATAAATAAAATAATAATAAATCAACTACAGTGATTGTGTTTGTGCTGTGTTAAAATAACTGCTAATTCAACTTTTAAAGAGATCGCTTTTTAAGTGTATCTAGTGATGGTGTGTGTTGTTCTAAAAATACTATGTGAGTATTTACTTAATTTCATTTATGTTAATTTGCTTCTAGTATTTTGTGACTGCCCTTCAAAATATTTGAAATTAATAGAGTATGTTTTTCGAATTGAATATTTTCTGACTGCTTTTCAGTTCAATGTTCTATTTCTAAATTTTTGGTAATTTGCTTCAAATATTTTGTGTGTCTTTCAAAAATTATTAGGACTGTTTAGATTCTTTATAAGTTTGCAGTATGTTCTTTATCAAATCCAGTATTTTCTGAACGATATTCACTTCAATGCTCTAGTTCCAAATTTTTGTTAATATTATATACCCACCTCTCAAAATTATTAGTCATTTCCAAAAATTATTAGAGTCTAGGAACACTAAATTATTAGAGTTAAAGGTTCTGTTGTCAATTTACAAATATGTTTATAGTATTTAATAGTAGGTTTTCAAGAAAATTCTTTAGTAGTTTGATCAGATGTTTAAGGGTTATAGATGTATTTTAGTATGTTCTGTCATGAATTTTCTAATATGTTTCTAGTCTTTAATGATAGGTTTTCTGGACATTTTTTGGTAGTTTAATTACATTTTTAAGGGTTATAAATGCATTTTACTCTCTTCTGTTTTAATTGTAAATATGTTTCTAGTATTTAATGATAGGTTTTCAAGACATTTTTGGTAGTTTAATTAAATTTTTGAGGGTTGCAGATACATTTTAGTATATTCTGTTCTAAATTTTAACTTTATTTCTAAAATTTCGTGTTTGTTTTTCTTAAAATATTTTTAATTAATTAATTAATATATCATATTAACTGTTTAGTGAGTTATGTTAAAATTATCTCTACCAGCTGATTGATATCTGTTGTTGCTTAGTAGTACTCTGAATCTTTATCAGCTAATATTTATCAAAGACTATTGTTGCATTCAAATATCTTAAGCTTCAGGAATCTCATAAGACCGAAATAGAGTGAAACCATATTTTATTGCAGTAACTAGGACTTGCTATCATTAGATGCGGAGAGAGAGAGAGAGAGAGAAAGAAAGAGGGAGAGTCATTTTAAATGTTTTTTGTTTATTAAATTTCGGTGATGTATAAATTATCAGTCTCTTTCATATCATTGAAGAGTAAAGACGTATATTTTCTAAATGTAAGTCAAATTTTTTATTAACTCAATTGTAGGTAAATTAAGCTATCAATTTTAAACACTAAATTTGAAGGATATGCGTGTTATATTTTTATCATACTCTATCTATCAAAAAGTTTTTTTTCAAGAATCTAACAATTTATGTAATATCAATATTTAATAGTGTGATTATTATTTTCCCTCATAATATTATTTATTCACCAGATGCTACAATTTTGAAAATTTCCTTTCAGCATGTCATTCTTTGCGGATCTAGTTCGCCGCATTGCAATAATTTTGGGGCTGCTGGAATCAAAATATGACGAGGAAGTTGACGAGGTTTGCGTGAATGTGCTCTCAGTGTTCGCAGAATTAGCAAGGCTATAAAGAACACAAAGATTGCCGGAGAACAACAGCATTTGGAGGCTTGTCTAAGGAACATCAAGACTCTCAGGAAGCAGTTTAAAGCAGCACAAAAGCTGGGGGCAGGAATCAAATCCCGGAAGGAAACTGCTCGAGATCGAGTTTGCTGGGAGGATTTGACGTCTGCATTTCAGAGCAGGATTCGAACTGGGGTATTATCAAACCTCAAACATAAGGAACCCTCATCATTCTTGGAGGATTGCAAAGCGCTCTTTAAGCGGAGAGTTAAAAACGCTTTGAAACATGATGATGCCATTGAAGTAAACGTAACCTTTTGTGGTGAATTCATTATGGTAAAGGGAGATAGTGTGCAGAGCGAGTACAAGTACTTTACCACATCAAACTCTCCTATTTACAGGAATACTAACCTAGATGAATGGTTCGATGAAAAGGTTACTCTTCCAATCATGAATGAACTGGACGAATTTCAAGAACGCGATAGTGGCTGGGCATTAAAGAATGTGGTAAACTTGGGTGTCAACATCAACAAATTCACCCCTCAACTTGGATCATCATATATAGAGCTGCCACCTCAAATTGCTAGAAAAAAGGCCTGCATAAATGTAAAGAATGAAGACAAAGCTTGCTTTGCATGGAGTATTGTTTCAGCTTTGTTTCCTGCTGAAGAACATGCCCTTCGCCTCTCCAAATACCCTCACTACTCACAGGTGTTGAAGCTAAAAGGAATCCAGTTTCCCATGACGATGAAACAAATACTCAATTTCGAAAAGCAAAATACTATTTCTGTAAATGTTTACATCCTACATAAAGAAAAGAAAGGTTATGTAATTTTACCAACCTACCTAACACGAGACAAGCAGGTAAAGCATGTAAATGTACTAATGATACAAGACACGTATGAAGAAATACCTACAAAATATCATTTCTTATGGATAAAGAGCATGTCTCGACTCTTATCTCACCAACTCAGTAAAGACACGCATAAAAAATACTTTTGTGACCGATGTCTTCATTATTTCTATTCTGAAGATAAATTAGCTAAACATTCAGAGGATTGCTCTAGAATAAATAAGACAGCTATAAAGATGCCTGAGGAGGGGAAAAATATTTTGAGATTTAAAAATCATAAGAATAAGGAAAAGGCTCCGTTCACTGTTTACGCTGATTTAGAGTCAGTTCTCCAGCAGACTAATAACCCTAAGGAACCACAGCAACACATTCCAGCTGCTGTTGGATACTACTTGAAATGTTCCTATGATGATACTCTCTCGTTTTATCGATCTTATCGTGGAGAGGACTGTATGCAGTGGTTTGCTGACCAAATGGCTGAACTGGCTGAAGATATGGCTCCGGTATTCTGGTGTGCTTATGATATGCAAATGACATAATTCAATTCAATTCAATAGCTTTATTCACAAACAAACAAAAGATACATTTAAATTAAAATTATAAAATATATCCATTGATGTATGATGAGTGCGTCCATTTTAAATTAAATGTCTATTGCATCGCAAATAGAAGGTCACGTACAATACAAAAGACAAACAAATATAATAAAAATATAAATATATAAAGACAAAAAACATAAATTATGAATAAAAAAATTCAGCAATATTGTAATAATTTTTTGCCAAGAGAAATACTTTCAATGTTCTTTTAAAGGTGAAAAAATTTTTGGCTTCCTTGATATCACTTGGTAAGAGATTGTATATTTTGCAACCACTGAAGATAACACTTTTTTGGTATAAAGATGTTGAATGCTGATCGGGCACAAGAAGATCCCTAAACCTAGTAGAATATAGATGAGTCCTCTGATTTTCAAGAAATATGGGTTTGTGCTTATAAACAAAACAAGCGACCTCATAAATGTAAATACCCACAAGAGTAAGAACTTTTAATTGTCTAAAAGCTTCTTTACATGTTTCACGAAATGATAGACCACAGATAGTTCTAATTACTTGTTTTTGCAACAAAAAAACTCTATTTATTTGGGAACATTGACCCCATAGCAAAATCCCGTAACGCAAATAGGAATGAAAATTAGCATAATACACCGAAAGTAGAACAGCCCTATTGCAGTGATTTTTCAACTGCCTAATGCCGTAACAGTTTGACCTTAACTTTTCACAAAGTTTGTCAATGTGTGCTGACCACGTCAGATTATCATAAATAACGACACCCAGTAATTTAACTTCCGAGCTTAGCTTAACATCAGGAATATCAATTACATTTTTCTTTTTCTTAAAAGCTACACCTATAGTTTTATCTGTGTTTAAGAGTAAGGCATTCTTTTGCGACCACTTAATTACATCTCTATAAATCTGCTCTGCAGTATGTTGAGCTGACTGATATTCATTTTTAACAATTAAGAAATTGGTATCATCTGCATAACAAGTTACGTTAGTATCCAAATTCTTAAGAATGTAAGCGGGCAGGTCGTTGGCAAAGATTACATACAAAAATGGTCCAAGAATCGAACCTTGAGGAACACCCGAGGTAACTTCTAATTCTTTGCTGCATGAGTTATTAACAAATACAATTTGTGAGCGATTTTTTAAGTAGTCAGAAATGAAACTAAGCGCAATACCACGTATCCCGTAACGTTCTAATTTGATAAGCAGAATGTCATGGTTGACACAGTCAAATGCACGAGAAAAATCTACAAAAAGGCCTATCGAACACAGCTTTTTGTCTACCGAATTTATAATATTGTTGTAAAATTCAACGAGAGCTGTATTGACACTCTTGTTCTTTACAAAACCATGCTGAAAAGATGACAAAAGTTTATTTTTTTGAAAAAATTTCCATATTTGATTATAAAAAGCAGTTTCAATAACTTTTGAGAAGCTGGAGGTTAAGCTAATAGCTCTGTAGTTTGAATATACATTTCTGTCACTTTTTTAAATAGTGGTAAAACTTTGCTTAGTTTTAGCAAACTTGGAAACATTCCTTTTTCAAAAGACAAATTTATTATATGTTTTAACGGGGTGCTGATATGAAGGGCAATTTTTTTGAGCAAGTTATTTGAGAATTGATCGAAACCGCTGGCATATGAGGGCTTTAAGTGTTTTATTATCGACAATACTTCTTGCACAGTTACAGGTGACAGAAAAAACGACATGTTATTCATTGGGATATTCTCTTGTAAGAAACAAAAATCTGTTTTGACATTAGCATTAGCACTGTTTGCTGTAAAATGGGAATTAAATTCATTGGCTACATGTTCATCCGTTAACTGAATATCATTTTCCCAAACATTAATTTGTTGATCGTTTGTATTCTTACCCTGCAGATCATTAATTATATTCCACATAGCTTTTGATTTGTTTTTAGACAATAAAATTTTGTTATCATAATATAAACTTTTAGACTTTTTTAATTCGGATTTGTATAGCAAATTAGTTTCACGACAAAGAGGTTTCAATTCTGGATATTTTTTTGATAAATCAGTAAGCAAACAAACCCTATTCTTCAGATTCAGTAGTTCTTCGGATGCCCAGTCAGAGACAGCTATTTCTTTTTTAACTTTCTTTCGACACATCGGAAAACATAAATTAAAATAGTACATAAGAGTATTTTGAAAATTATCATACGCTTGGTTGGGACATACAATATTTAAAACATTAAACCATTGTTCACTTACCAAATGATCAGAAAAAGACCTAATGTTTTTAGCACAAAAATTTCTTGTATATAAATAAGAATGTGGATGATAATTGTTTTTGTTTATATTAAATTCTACATTGAGTACAATATTTCTATGATCCGACAATCCCAATTCTTTATTAGAGATCTCATAGTTACCAATGGTCTTAGTAATAAAAAAATTATCTAAACAGGTTGCGTTTTTTTGCCAATTCTTGTTGGTTCATTTACTGTTAGTTTCAGACCACAAGTGTCCAGCATATCACAAAGAAAGAGTTTTTCATTACTATCAACCAACAAATCAACATTAAAATCACCACCTATTATAACATGTTTATTGCAATCATTAAGCATATTAATTAAATTAGAAAAACAATCCAAGAACAAATTAAAATTTACAGACGGTGGACGATATATTACAACAACGACAACATTCGGTTTTAAAATTTCTATAGCCGAACACTCAAAAACTTTTTTAACACATATATCGGATACATCAATTTTCTTGATATTTAAGTCATTTTTTTGACAAAATAGCTACCCCACCATGCTCATTCCTATTTCTACAAAAATATGATTTTAAACAATATGATGATACACAGGTTTCCCTAATTTCAATTTCTGACATCCAGTGTTCTGTTAAAAGTAAAACATCAACTTCACATTCACTTAAGATTATTTCTAACTCTAAAATTTTGTTTTTAAAACACTGAATGTTTTGATGCATTATCCGTAATTTATTTCTTCCGAAAAAACTTATTTTGGATTAGAGATGCATCTAAATTTTCCTGCTGTTCAGGTGATATACCCAGGAACTTGAGTTCCGGAAAGCAACACACTGTCATATCTGTGAGAAGCCCTTTTCACCTCAAGATAAGCGTGTTCGCGATCACAATCACCTTATACCAGAAAACAACTATAGAGGGGCTGCACATGAGGGATGTAACGTAAACTATAAAGATAGTCACGTAATTCCTATAGTTTTTCATAATCTCAGCGGATATGATGCACATTTTATCATTACGGATATTGCTACACGAATGAAGGGATCGATTGACTTACTTCCAGTCACCAAAGAGAAGTATATTTCATTTACAAAACATATCGATGGTTATCCAATCCAATTCCGCTTCATTGATTCCTTCAGATTCATGAATTCATCACTTAACATGTTGACATCATATATGAAAGAGTTTCCTAATTTGAAATCACAGTTTCCTTTTCTGCCTGTGGATCATTTCAAATTACTAACGTTGAAAGGAGTGATGCCTTATGACTACATTGATTCATTTGCTCGATTCGATGAAGAAATATTACCGCCAATAGAGAAATTCTACAACAACTTGGAGGATAAACCCTGCCCTCGACGTCTTTATAGTCGGGCTCAACAAGTTTGGAGCACTTTTCGATGTCAGAACATTGGCGAATACGTCGATCTCTATATGAAGACGGACATACTGCTTTTAGCTGATGTTTTCGAACAATTTCGTACTAGCTGCCTGAAGACTTATGGTTTGGATCCTGCTCATTATTATACTTTACCTGGCTTCACATGGGATGCTATGTTGAAATATACTAATCAAGATCTGGAGCTGCTTACTGATCCTGACATGTTTCTCTTCTTCGAGCGAGGTATAAGAGGTGGTCTTAGCCAAATATGCTCAAAAAGACGGGCTACGGCTAACAATCAGTACGTCAATAATTATGATACATCGAAACCTAAAACGTTTCTTATGTACTTCGATATTAATAACCAATATGGGTACGCTATGAGTCAACATCTACCTTATGGAGGGTTCAAGTGGACTAATCAGAACATTGATATCTCATCCATCCCAGATGATAATAATGTTGGATATATTTTAGAGGTTGATCTTGAATACCCGAAACATCTTCATGATCAACACAAAGATCTGCCGTTCTGTATAGAACATATTAATCCAAAAACAGGCAAGCCTCCAAAAACTGCTAGAGAAACCACTAAATTGATGGCGACTCTTCATGATAAACACCAGTATGTCATTCATTATAGAACGCTGAAGCAAGCTGTAGCTCATGGAATAGTAATAAAGAAGATTCACCGGGTCCTAGAGTTCAAGCAATCTCCATGGCTCAAGTCCTATATTGATCTAAACACAAATCTCAGGAAACAGGCAACTAGTGATTTTGAGAAGAATTTGTTCAAATTGATGAACAATGCTGTTTTCGGTAAGTAATTTATCACTTTGATATTGGATACTACATATTCGTTTCATTTAGGCAAGACCATGGAGAATGTTCGGAAGAGGGTAAATGTTCACCTCCTCACGGAATGGAGAGGAAGATATGGAGCTGAAGCATTCATCTCCAAGCCAGAATTTAAAAATAGTACCGTTTTCAACGAGAATCTAGTAGCAATAGAGATGCGGAACCAGCAGGTGTATCTCAACAAACCGATTTATGTTGGTCAAGCCATCCTTGATCTCGCCAAGACAACGATCTATGAATTCTATTATGGATACCTAAAGGAAGCTTGTGGAGGTGAATGCTGTATATTATATCACGATACAGACAGCTTATTGGTGGAGATTGGGAATTGTGATATATATGAGATCATGAAGAGAGACTGCTTGAAACATTTTGACACATCTGATTATGCTCCGAACAATATTTATAACATCCCACTGGTTAATAAGAAGGTGCTTGGCTTTATGAAGGACGAAAATAACGGCATTCCATTAATAGATTATATTGGCCTTCGATCAAAATTATATGCCCTCAAACTATTTCATAGAGATAGTGAGACTGCAGAGAGACGACTAAGATGTGTGGAGGATGGATATGATTCTGATGAAATTAACGTGATTATTAAAAATTATGGGATAAGTAAGAAAGCTAAAGGTGTCAAGAAATCTGTTGTGAAAACAAATATTGGTTTTCATGATTATGAAGAATGTCTTCAGAAATGGAAGGCTAAAACTGTACAGCAGAACCTAATAAAATCATCCAAACATCTAGTCCACTCGATAGTGCAGCAGAAAATTGCTCTAAGCCCATATGATGATAAACGATATCTGATCCCAGGCACTGTTGAGACTCTACCTTGGGGTCATAATTCAATTATATAGATTAAGTTACCTCATTTCAAATATAGATTATATCATCACATATATGAAATATTAATGTTATTCTACATAGTAAAATAAATACGATGTTTATGTTCAATGTCACTATTCCTGAAGCCAAACAGTGGTTATATAGGCCTTTAGGGGATGTTCCACTATAAAAAAAACAAACGCGCCTTCAGTTCAGCCTCCTGGGCGGTGTGGAATAGAACTCTTTATGGTTAGTATTATAAAATCTTACGCACACATTTGTTTTCTCTTAGGTCGAGTGATTTTCTTTGGCGTCCAGCATAGTAGCTTTCAAATGGACATCCAATCGATCATATGTAAGATATTATTTTTTCTTTATTCTTTATAAATATAAATTACATATCTGATGGTTAGCAGGTGGTCCACTGATAAACCTGTCACTGAGAGTGTAGCTTACAACGTTCTGGATAAAGGAGATCAGATTCTGTTTGCGGGGACATTGGCGTATTTCTGAAAATTTTCCATTTGGGTGAGTTGTTCCTTTTATCAACTTTAGTTCATTAACTATTATAAAGACACTTGCAAGGTATGAAATTCCACTGAGGAAACTTTTAAATAGAGATATATGTATTCTTTATAAACATATAAGGTAAACATACTAATGATTAGCAGGTGGTCTGCTAATAAACCAGCCAATGATAGTGCAGCTTATGACGTCACAGAGAAAGGGAGGGGGGCCCGCTAAGAGGGGCCATGATTGCCAGATTTCCATATTTCCCTAGATCCCGGAAAATGCGTCATTTTAGTCATAAATTAAAGTGGTAGAGCAACATTGCCGTATTTCTCTAAATCTCTGAAAACATACACAAGTTTTATGGACAGATAACAATGTTCGCACTAGCGTTCTAGTCAGAAGTAAATTTCTAGTACTTACATATTTATGCAACTAATTAAGAGAGCTATTGCCGGATGTGGATAACAAGGTTCGTTTTAGCAAGCGTTCTAATTAGAAGTAAATTTCAAGTACTCACATGTTTATGGTAGTAAAACAATGTCTTGTAATTTGAATTATTTTCAAACAAGCAACATATCACCATCAGTTAAAAGGTATTATGTTTTAATACGATTCAAGTAAAATTTATGACCTCCCTGAACCTAACTACTAGACTTCACACATTCCGAATTTGTAATCTTTGTTCTAACCATCTATCCCAGGACGCTCTTTATCACTTTGAGCCCTATATCATTTTTTGATAACACTGATTTGATTGTAGTTCACGACAGTTGCGTCTGTGTCTAGTAACCTTTTCCAGTGACAAATTCTCTGACAAAACTATTAATTGAATAACACTTTTTAGTTGTGGTTGACTAGTAACTCTGTTGATGCAATTTTCTAATCACTTAATAGAAATCCCGCCATTCCCAACAATTTTCTCAACATTCAAACTTTTTATCCTTCTAACAGTTGCTGCTGACTACCCTTCAGTCTGTTTGTTTCAGATATTTCTATTCAAACATCCTGCATTAACGTTTCTAGAATTCGTATTCCTCCCATTCTGTTTCTCACATTCCCATCACAACTCTACAGCGCATGTTCTAACAATCCAACTTTATGTCTTTTCCAACATTCCTGATCCAACCAACCTCTCATTTCCTACTTTCTATTACGTCGTTCTCAGCATTCTCATTATGACCTTTCTAACGTCCCTGCTTCAACCTTTCTACCGTTTTTAGCATTTGTTGCCCGTTTCCAACTAACCTACCATTTCCAACATTTGTATGACTTGTACGGGACGTTTCTAGCTTTTGTAGGGGCTTCAACCATTTCTACCTGCCGTTATTACTGGCCCAGTAGTTTCTACGGGAAGTTTCTAGCTTTTGTAGCGTCTCCAACCATTTCTACCAGCCGTTTCTACTATCCCAGTCGTTTCTACGGAACGTTTCTAGCATTTTCTTCAACGATTTATCAATTTCTACCATTTGCAGTGGCTCCAACAATTCTACCAACCATTTCTACTATCCCTATCGTTTCTACGGGACGTTTCTAGCGTTTGTAGCGGCTCCAACCATTCTACCAGCCGTTTCTACTGTCCCACTCGTTTCTACGAGACGTTTCTAGCTTTTGTAGCGTTTCCAACAACTTCTAGCAGCGATTTCTAAGGTTCTAGTTGTTTCTACGGGATGTTTCTAGCATTTGTAGAGGTACCAACGCGCCATTTCTAAGTTTCTAGTCGTTTCTACGGGACATTTCTAGCTTTTGTAGTGGCTACAACCATTCTACCATCCGTTTCTACGGTTCCAGTTGTTTCCACGGACCGTTTGTAGCATTTGTAGAGGTTCCAACTATTTCCAGCAGCGATTTCTAAGTTTCTAGTCGTTTCTATGGGACAATTCTAGCTTTTGTAGTGGCTCCAACCATTTATAGCAGCTATTTCTACTGTCCCAGTCGGGTTGTTTTTAGCTTTTGTAGTGGCTCCGACCATTTCCAGCAGCGATTTCTACGGTTCCAGTCGTTTCTAGCGTTTGTAGTGGCTCCAACCATTTCCAGCAGCCGTTTCCATGGTTCTAGTCATTTCTATGGGCCGTTTATAGCATTTGTAGTGACTCAAACTATTTCCTACAGCGATTTCTACGGTTCCAGTCGTTTCTAGCGTTTGTAGTGGCTCCAACCATTTCCAGCAGCCGTTTCTATGGTTCTAGTCATTTCTATGGGCCGTTTATAGCATTTGTAGTGACTCCAACTATTTCCTACAGCGATTTCTACGGTTCCAGCGTTCAGTCAACCGACTTCAAACATCCCGCTCCGCTATATCGTTCCAACCATTTTCGTTTCCGACGTTCTGCCAACCAACTTCAAGCATATACCTACTGTTTCCTATATCCTGTTCCAGCAATCTCGTTGCCTATAATCTCGTTTCCCACTATCCCATTTCTACTATACTGTTCCTTGCATTCCTTCTATAAGATATCAACTATCATTTTCGATAGTTGAATCTGTTAAACCACCACTCTGATAACCTACATATAAATACCGATTTGGTACATATTTTTAAGCTTCCCGCCAAAATTCACTTATGGGACGATAGCTTATTTGTATACGT
Organism: Octodonta nipae; assembly: GCA_034190945.1. Lineage (NCBI taxonomy): Eukaryota > Metazoa > Arthropoda > Insecta > Coleoptera > Chrysomelidae > Octodonta > Octodonta nipae. Next base: position 100,007,283 of record CM067217.1, read on the forward strand.
TTTCATATACAATTTAACCTTTTGTAAGTCTATCACTCACACAACATCACTGCACATGTCTAACAGTTACATAACATCACTGCACATGTCTAACAGTCACATAACATCACTGCGCATGTTTACAGTCACACAACATCACTGTGCATGCCTCTTAGTTATATAGTTATACTCTATTGATTGAATTTCAACATATTAAAAATTTACCTTCAACACTCAGATACCTATTCTCCCGAAGAAACTCTTATATTAATACCTATATAGCTTAGATGCTCAGAACAATCACTCCCATGCGAGAGTCCCGGGCTCAAAACCCTACCACAGCTTTTTTCTTTCTAACCACCACAACACGACACACGCAACACATCAACGCTGCAAGATGGCACCGCAACTAACACTCTAACTCTCTGTCTGACCTGCCAAGCAAACCCCGCGAACCTCTAACATAACCTAAATCGCGGCCCCCCTTCGTTGACAGCCATTACTAACATAACCTAAATCGCGGCCCCCTCCCTCGACAGCTGCCACTAACATCACCTAAATCGCGGCCCCAATTCAGCCCACACAGCTCCTAGTCGGAGCCCCCCTTCAGCCCCCACAGCTCTAGTCGGAGGCCCCCGCAGTCCGCTATAGTCCAATTTTCGCTAATTTTAACCTTAGAATCTCCTATGGGAAATTACATGTATTTTTGGTCGATTTTGGCCTAGAAACGGTATAGCCTATATACTAATACTAATTCGAATTAGCATTCGATGATTTGTGGAACTTTCCCAACAAAGGTAAGAATATTTTATCGTATACAATTATGTATACAATTTTTTAAGGTTACTGAAGTTTGAGGTATGTAATGAAAAAACATGTATTGTTTTGAAAACCAAGTTATTGCTAGAGTTAATGAACAAAAATACGGAAATCTTTAAAAATAACAGGTCTTTGTTTATTTTTAAATCTTAGGTATATCTAATCATTTTAATTTTGTTTTAAATTACAGGTTGAGCTCTCAAAAATTGGGGACCCTATCTATGAACAATGCCCAGTATAATTCAGGACCAAATGTTACAGAAATATATTTGGTTAGGAAGAAAGGGCAAAAAGCCAATGCAGGCAACATTTTTACCAAAATTAATAATTTGTGAGTATGTAGTGACTTGTAAGTTTGTATATATTGCATATTAATTATGGAATCATTTAATAATTTCATTGTTCATGTTGGTTTGACTTTTGTACATATTTATATGTATTTGTTAAAACTAACTAATAAATAGATAAATAGTTCATGAACTAAACATAAAAGGTGTAAACTTTTCATCGAGACTTATTAATTCATATATTTTATTCTTTTTATATTTATTATACCTAAATAAAGATTATAAAGTTTCCTCCTAACAAAACTTTAAGTTCATTTTAATTAAAAAATCAAATTTTAACAGCCAGTATATAAACTATAGCTAGATCTTAAAACAGTGATCATTATATTACAATTTGATTACACATTACAGTTCTTTTTTTTTCAGGTACTTGAATTTTAGCTGTATTGTTAACATGCAAATATTTTTATAGGTGCTTGAGAAAAATGGTTATTGGGTAACCAACATCCAATGGAGGAAGCAATTACAAGTTTTATTAGAAGTGGTGAAAGATTGATGGCAACAGAAAATAAAACATATGATGTTAATATAAAACATAAAACTGAAATTAAACTGATTCATAATTTTATAGACTTTCAAAATTTGTGTTAATTTTTTATAACCATCAACTACAAATTGCTCTCTTGTACACAGACACATGTCTTATGAATTCCAGGTTCCATATAGTTGATAACTGATCATCATCATTCTGGGTTATTTGTAAAATAACTGTGTATTGATTGAGTACCAGTATTGCCCTCTTTTGGAATGGTTCACATGGACCCTCTTTCTGTCTGGCCCATTTTTAGTAACTTGACAAAAAGTATAAGCTGATTGATATGAGGATAATGTAAACCAACCTGAAGAGGGCATATGTGACCAAAACATCATTTAACCTATGCTACCTGTAGGATTCATTTGTCAACTAGGGATGAAAACCAAAACCATATGATACATTTATTTTAGGTTGTTACAAATGATAAGATTATTTCATATGTTTTAATGATAACACTTCAGTCATGTTTTTGGTCTTGTTGAAATCCATTCTAAAACTACAGCACTAGTACTTGTGAAGTCACAGTTTTTTCTGCTAAACACATTTTTTTACTTGAGACAAAATTAAAAACTAACATTATGTGTCCTTTCAGAGACAATGATAGAAAAAGTTTCTATCGTGTCAAGTAAAAAAATGTAAAATGTTTAGCCGAAAAAATTGTGACTTCATAAGTACTAATGCTGTACTTTTAGAATAAATTTGAAAAAGGTCAAAAACATGGCCAAAATGGCATCATTAAAACCTGAAATAAACACAATCTTATTATTTGTAAAGACCTAAAATGAAGAAAATATTCACTCAACTAATTTTATATATATATATATATATATATATATATATATATATATATATATATATATATATATATAAACCACAACACAAAGGAAGTCACAGCTGTATAGAAGTACAAAATTCTAGAATGCTACCGTGCTATTGGGAAGCATCCAATATTTAAATTTATACTCTTTTTAACTATATTTGTTGAGCTTTCGATATCATTTATTTGTTCATCAGTCAAAAAGTTAGTTGAGATTGAATTTAGAATTAACTTTACAGCACAAATGAACATTGGAAAGGTTATCCAGTAAAAGATATAATATGTAAAAATATTTTCTTTTAAAAAATTTATATTTTTTCCTATACATTTCTAATGTAAATATATTATCTTTTACTGGATAACCTTTCCAATGTTCAATTTGTGCTGTAAAGTTAATTATAAATTCAGTTTCAACTAACTTTTTGACTGATAAAGAAATAAATGATTTCGAAAGCTCTCAAAATTTAGTTAAAAGAGTATACATTTATATATTGGCTGCTTCCCAATAGAATTCTAGAATTTTATATATATATATATATATATATATATATATATATATATATTGTTATGGACGTAATTATTATGTCATCAGACTGATGTCATATTTATGTCATATATGAAAGAAATTTTACATCTCCTTTATGTCATTGTTATGTCATCTTGACATCATCTTGGATGTCATATTTACGTCATATATATTACGTAAGGATCTTACGTCAAGAAGTGTGAAATCCTGACCCCTATATGATTCAAATATGACTTCTGTATTACGTAAATCGTGACACAGCATGATGTCATTCTGACGTAAATTTTTTATAAATGTGTTCACTGGGTTCACCTCAACGTCATTAATCGTTGAAAAACAATTTCATTTGAACCAAACCTCTCTTGTATGTTTTTCCGAGATCTAGGTATTTTTCTCATCAATACCATATATAAGAAGACCAACATGTGTTATTCCAAAATGTAAGGAAATATACAACAATCAGACATCAAAGTCTTGTTATACTAAACATTGTTACGTAACAAGTAGACGGACTAGTTTCTAGTTTATCTGATTCAGTCTTTAATGTAATAAATGCATTCCTCATACCACATATATACATAGTAAATACTTCAATCTGTTTGCTTTAAATATGACAACAACCCCCATCTTAACCATTGGTCCCTAATTTCATTTGAAACAGGTAGCTCGAGTGTGATTTCCCTGGATCTAAGGATTTTTCTCACCAATATAATAAGAAGACATACATATGTGTTCCGTCATTGTTAGTGACGTCACTGGTCATCATTATCATTGACTAGTTCAAACCAACCATTACGTTACACTATAAGTCTGTAATGCGTTGGTTGAGGAAAACTCCTTCAGTGAGGTGGATCACACCAAGCCCCGTTACGTAATAAGCCAACTAACCTCCAGATTATCTACTCCATATCGTATACTGTCTGAAATAAATGCATTCCTTTTACCACATATATGTTGAATACTTCAGCGAGTTTGCTTTTGGCAAAAACGCCCCAACTTAACCATTGGACCACAATTCCATTCGCAACAACCCGCTCGAGTATGGTTTCCCTAGACCCAGGGATTTGTTTCATCAATACAATATAAAGACATAGATGTGTTTTCCGAGATCTAGAGAAATATATGACATCTGACATCAACCGCTGTACATATACAACCCCACTCCAATGTTTGTGCCCTCATCAGTCATCACTCCCATTGGGCAGTTCAAATCAATCATTATGTTGCTCTATAAATCTGTAATGCATTGGTTGAATTCGAAGAGAAAATGATATTACTGAAAATACCGGTAATATAAAATGTATGTAACTGTGGAAACTCCATCAATCTACGATATACTGTCACATTATCCAGATATGGAAAGTGCATGTGAAAGTTGTCACAGCGGGTTACCAAATACAGGCCGTCAGCTTTGTGACCGATGCTATATTATGCGTGGTGAACAAGCAGGGCAGTGGATCCCTTACAACGTGAACTCTTGGGATAGTTATGAAGATTTCAAAAAATGGAAATTTGCATATGATCGACGAAAATTACTATGCGAGAAGGAAAAGTTATGAATAGAACAGATATATATCGTCATATGGCAAATGCACATAAAATTAAAAATTATTCTGTGAAGTTTGCATAGAAATCTTGGACTCAGCAACAACAACAGTAGCAACGAAACAGAACCGCAAGTGTGAGACAAAAATTGTCACCTGAGAGCGTACAGGCGTCCCAAGAGAGAGATGGCTCCTGCTATAGCGAAGAAAGGTCCCCAATACATGCAAGAGACGGCGAACGAGTACTGAGGTGTAACGTCATACACTGCATGGAAATCATTCGAAATGACACACTCTCATTGGTCAGCTGAAACCGCTGCCAATAGATAAAATATGCTAAGTAAATGAAGTTTCGAAACCCCTACAATATCTCTCTCTCATTACCCTACAGTCACACACGTACACACACACACACATACATACACACACACACACACCCGGGGTGGTTGTTGGTCCACTACCGGGCGCCTCCCCAGGTGGCGGATAGGGGAACGCTCTTCAGCAATGGGGAGTACTGAGGATTTCCTCAGGGCGGACCAAAATCAGATAGGGGAAGGAACCCCGAAAATAAACCATTTATGGATATGGGTGATAAGGTGAACTTAATACCCCAGGTGGGTACCTCTGCAGAGGATAATCCCGCCACCGGTTCCGATCGAGTGAAAGCCTCGGTGGCCGGTGCACGCTCAACGGATTCTGGGGGGAGCGAATTATCACTGGTTCCGTCACATAGTGACAAGAAGAAGAACACTAGTAATGGTACAACATCGACCATTACAACTAGAGCTGGCAGCAAGACACTATCCAGCCAGGTCCTCCAAAAGGCGAATAGTGGAGTTGACGTCCCAAAGGGCAACAAATGATAGTGGCGCTCCAAACAAATTAGGAGCAAAGATCGATGAGCTCTTGAAGTTCATTGGGCCTAGGCACAATGTACATCATGAGATCAAGAAACTGGCACACGCCATTAAGTCAGAATATGACAAATATCAGACGTCAACGACGCGGCCACCCCTGTAGCGAAACCTGCTACAACACAGACATCGCCAGTAAAGGTGTCAAACACTCAGACACAAGGTGGACAGCAAAAGGAGGTCCCAAAAACGGCTGCCTCAAAAGCAGCTAACTCAAAACCGGCTGCATCAACACCGGCGGCCCCAAAGCAGGCGGCTTCAATAAAAGTAGCCTCTGTAGCAAGGACCTCGCCACCGAAGGTCTCGCCTTCAGTAGCCTCATCAAGTAAGGCACCACCACTTAAAACTCTTAAACCGGTGCTAGCTACCAAGCTAAAGCCCGGTAAGGAAGGTCGCCAGAACATCGGGCAAACTACCCAGGGAACAACAAGTAGGGTGGTCAATTCAGAAGCGGAGAGAAACAATGGATTAAAATCCAAGTTTAAACCGCAGACCAAAAAACCAACCTGCAAACCAGTCGACTGACTGGCAAGTGGTAAAGAGGAAAAAGGCCCCGAGGACCAATAAGCAAAAACCAGCGCCACATTGTACGCTGCTTATAAAGAAAGGCGAGAAGAGCTCCCATGCAGATATCTTGCGAGGTATCAAGAATGATCCCACCTTGCAGGATATAGGCAAAAAAGTCAATAAGATCCGACGAACAGCTAAGGGAGATCTACTTTTGTTATTCGCCAAGGCAGACGCTCAGGAGATGGAGCGCTATTGTAACGCCATCAAGAATAAGCTCCCAAGCGGGGCCACTGTACAATCTCGAATACCGCAAATCGAGATTGAAATTAAAGACTTGGACGAGATCAGTACCAAGGAAGAAGTAGTAAACCTGCTCAAAGATAATATCGACGGCCTGGCAGAGATCACTGAGGAGGCAGTGAAATCACTTCGACGGGCATATAGATCAACACAAACGGCAGTTGTTTGTCTCCCAGAGGTCCAGGCCAAGAAAGCCATCGCACTTGGAAAGCTGAAACTTGCGTGGGGCACAGTACGTGTTCGCGAGAGGATCAGCCTTCGACGGTGCTTCAAATGCTGGCACTTTGGGCACAACGCCCAGGCGTGCAGAGGCAAGACTGACCGAAGCAGTTGTTGTCACAGATGCGGAGGCGCTGGTCACAATGCCTCGGCTTGTCAACAACCTGCCAAGTGCTTACTCTGCAAAGAGAAAGATAGTAGGTCAGACTGCCGGCACGTTGCGGGTAGTTGGAAATGTCCGATCTACCAACAGGCGATGAGAGCAGCACAAGCCCGTAAATGAAAGTACTGCAACTCAACCTCAACCATTGCGAAGCAGCCCAAGACCTACTGGTACAGCGGGTGCGGGAATTGGATTGCGACGTAGCCATAATCTGCGAGCAGTACAAAAACTTCGACACCCTGTCCTGGGTAAATGACACAACGGACAGAGCAGCGATATGGGCTTGCGGTAAACTTCCGTTCCAACAACTCCAAATACCCCCGAACCATGGCTTGTGAGAGCCAAAGTGGGAGGGGTTCACTTCTATAGCTGCTATGCACCTCCTAGTGCACAGCTCGAGGAGTTCGAGTTATTCTTGGACACCTTGGCGGAGGATGTACGGAAGCGTGAATCGGTCGCCATCGCAGGAGATTTCAACGCCTGGGCAATTGACTGGGGATGTCGGGAAACGAGCGCGAGAGGACGAGCTCTCCTTGAGACCATGTCTTCGCTCAACCTGGTACTCCTCAACACAGGAGCCGTAAGCACATATCGCAAAGGCACAGCCAGCTCCATTATCGATGTGACATTCGTTAGCAGCAACCTAATTAAAGGGGGCTGTGAGTGGCGGGTCGATGAGGAGTTTACTAATAGCGACCACCAAGCTATTATATGGGAAATCAACACCACTCCCAAACGAAGATTGTGTGTCAGTCGTGCGAGGTCACAGCCAGTCGGTTGGAACAAAAATGCTTTCGATGCTGATTCATTCGCCTTGGTTATGGAGCAGGAACCATTGTCAATAGCAACAAGCGCAGAAGCCACTGCCAAAGAGGTAATGACAAGCGTTGTCAAGTCCTGCGATGCTTCCATGCCAAGGAGACGGCAGAACAACAGCCGCCCACCAGTTTACTGGTGGAACGACACGATCTCACAACACCGACGAGAGTGTCTCAAAGCACGAAGGCTGCATCAACGAGCACGGAGACGCGACAGGGTCACAACAGAAGAACTAAGGCTCGACTATGAGATCAAAAGACAACAACTACGAAGAGCCATTCTCTCAAGCAAGAGATCCTACTGGAAGGAGTTGTGTGACGAAGTTAATCAAGATCCATGGGGAAAACCGTATAAAATCGTGATGCATAAAATTAAGGCCCCTCCATGACATCAACGAACTGCCCCGAATCATTGCACCGCATTGTCACTCACCTGTTTCCTGCGAAGCCTGAGCTACCCGCTTATCCTTCGTGGCAGGTGAGGGACGAAGATATACCATCAGTGACAATGAATGAGCTGATGGGCGCGTGCAACCGGCTCCAAAACGGTAAGGCTCCCGGTCCAGATGGCATACCTAACATCGCGCTAAAATGCGCCATAGCCAATAGGCCGACATGTTTCTACACATGTATGAGACCTGCCTAAAGCAGGGGGTTTTCCCGACTAAGTGGAAAAAGCAGAGGCTTGTGCTCCTCCCTAAAGGGGGAAAGAAACCTCCCGACGAACCGTCATCATATCGTCCCCTCTGTATGTTGGACTCTGCGGGAAAACTCCTTGAAAGGATAATAGCAGATAGGCTGGAGCCCTACGTTGAGCCGAAACTTTCCACCAACCAATTCGGGTTCAGAAAGGGAAGATCAACCATGGATGCCGTGACACTCGTTACCAACATCGCCAGAGAGGCTATCTCGGGAAAGAGATGGAGAAGAGGTGGAAAAAAGTACTGTCTAATAGCCACCCTGGATATCAAGAACGCCTTTAACTCGGCCCGCTGGGACCGCATTTTGGAGGCTCTTGCCAGGATGGAAGTTCCGCAGTACTTGCGCAGAATGGTTTCAGCGTATTTCAAGGACCGCATCTTGTTGTACCAAACTGAAAATGGGCAAGTAGACTATAAGATCACAGGAGGTGTACCTCAGGGCTCTGTTCTTGGCCCCCTCTTATGGAACGTAATGTACAACGACCTGCTCCTGCTCGGTCTGCCTGAGGGCGTCAGGCTAGTGGCATTCGCCGATGATGTGGCATTGATCATAGTGCGCAAGCACATAGAGGAGATACAAACAACCTTCTCATTCGCTATAGCCACAATTCAGCATTGGATGCTCGCAGCGGACTTGAGTTTAGCAGAACAAAAGACCGAAACACTTCTTGTTAGCAGTCGAAAGGCAAGGGAAACCATCACCCTCAAAATAGGCGACACCTACATACAGTCGCAGCCCTTCATCAGCTATTTGGGGTGCTCCTGGACGCACGGCTCAACTTCAAAGAGCACATAATCGCGGCCAGCAAGAAAGCAGCTGGGGTACAGGGGGCATTATCTAGAATAATGCCGAATGTCGGAGGCCCTAGACAGATAAGAAGACAGCTACTGGCAACAGTAACTACTTCTGTTTTGTTGTACGGGGCACCGGTATGGGAGAAATCGCTCGAGCTACCATCGTACCGCCGGAAAATGAAATCAGTCCAGCGGCTCTCAGCGATTCGAGTGGCATCATCCTACCGCACTGTGTCTTACGAGGCGGTGAGTGTGATTGCCTCTACCCTACCAATCGACATCCTGGCTGCAGAAAGGGGACGGCTTTATCGCAGAAAGTTAGAGAAAGACCAACCGACAGGAAAAAGCGATGAAAGAGCCATGAGTCTAGGGCAATGGCAGGAGAGGTGGGACAGCTCTACTAAAGGCCGGTGGACATATCGATTGATACCTAACATCAGTCGTTGGGTCAACCGCCAGCATGGGGAGGTTGGGTTCTACATCACTCAACTCCTGACTGGACATGGATGCTTTCGAGCATACCTGCACAGGTTCAGGAGGGCAAACTCCCCAAACTAAACCCACACTGTACGGACGTTATAGAGGACGCGAACACGTGTTCTTCTCCTGCCCCCGGTTTCAGGATCAACGTGCTGAAGTGGAGAGGATTCTGGAGACTAATATCGTTCCAGAACAAATAGTAGAAGCCATGCTGAAGGGCCCCCAAGCCTGGAACTTGGTATCAGATTACGCGGAGACTATCCTTAAAGAGCTCCGCAATACCTTCGAGGAGTAGGCTTTAGAGGCTTTCAATGTAAGAGCAGTTAACATCTGCAATGAACCACCCTTGCGAAGTAGTATTGACAAAGAGTGCCGCAGGGGACCATGGTTGTAGGAGAAAGAGGTTAGGGTTTTAGCGGGTATACGGTATACTGGTTTCAATGCAACGATTTACTCTTGCTTTGAAGTCATTGCATCGGGAGTCCCGCACGACGGCTAGCACGTGCTAGTTAAGTACGCAATGTATTTCCCCCCTCTTCGGATAAAAAAAAAAAAAAAAAAAAAAAAAACTCAAAAAACACACAGACCCGGGGTGGTTGTTTGTCCACTAATCCACCACTACCGCGCCCGGAACACGTATACTGGTTTCAAGCAACGATTTAGTCTTGTCAGCTTTGAAGTCGCATCGGATACACACACACCCGGGTGGTTGCTGGTCCACTACGGGCGCCTCCCCAGGTGGCGGATAGGGGACGCTCTCCAGCAATGGGGAGTACTGAGGATTTCTTCAGGGCGGACCAAAATCAGATAGGGGAAGGAACCCGAAAATAAACCATTCATGGATATGGGTGATAAGGTCAACTTAATACCCCAGGTGGGTACCTCTGCAGAGGATAATCCCACCACCGGTTCCGATCGAGTGAAAGCCTCGGTGGCCGGTGCAAGCTCCACGGATTCTGGGGGGAGCGAATTATCACTAGTTCCGTCACATAGTGACAACAAGAAGAAAGACACTATTAATGGTACAACATCGACCATTAAAACTAGAGCTGGCAGCAAGACACTATTCAGCCAAGTCCTCCAAAAGGCGGATAGTGGAGTTGACGTGCCCCAAAGGGCAACAAATGAGAGTGGCGCTCCAAACAAATTAGGAGCAAAGATCGATGAGCTCTTGAGGTTCATTGGGCCTAGGCACAATGTACATCATGAGATCAAGAAACTGGCAAACGCCATTAAGTCAGAATATGACAAATATCTGACGTCAACGACCCGGCCATCTCCTGTAGCGAAACCTGCTACAACACAGACATCACCAGTAAAGGTGTCAAACACTCAGACACAAGGTGGACAGCAAAAGGAGGTCCCAAAAGCGGCTGCCTCAAAAGCAGCTAACTCAAAACCGGCTGCATCAACACCGGCGGCCCCAAAGCAGGCGGCTTCAATAAAAGTAGCTTCTGTAGCAAGGACCTCGCCACCGAAGGTCTCGCCTTCAGTAGCCTCATCAAGTAAGGCACCACTACCAAAAACTCTTAAACCGGTGCTAGCTAGCAAGCTAAAGCCCGGTAAAGAAGGTTGCCAGAACATCGGGCAAACCACCCAGGCAACAACAAGTAGGGTGGTCAATTCAGAAGCGGAGAGAAACAATGGATTAAAATCCAAGTTTAAACCGCAGACCAAGAACCAACCTTCAAACCAGTCTACTGACTGGCAAGTGGCAAAGAGGAAAAAGGCCCCGAGGACCAATAAGCAAAAACCAGCGCCACATTGTACGCTGCTTATAAAGAAAGAAGGCGAGAAGAGCTCCCATGCAGATATCTTGCGAGGTATCAAGAATGATCCCACCTTGCAGGATATAGGCAAAAAAGTCAATAAGATCCGACGAACAGCTAAGGGAGATCTCCTATTTGTTATTCGCGAAGGCAGACGCTCAGGAGATGGAGCGCTATTGTAACGCCATCAAGAATAAGCTCCCAAGCGGGGCCACTGTACAATCTCGAATACCGCAAATCGAGATTGAAATTAAAGACCTGGACGAGATCAGTACCAAGGAAGACGTAGTAAACCTGCTCAAAGATAATATCGACGGCCTGGCAGAGATCATTGAGGAGGCAGTGAAATCACTTCGACGGGCATATAGATCAACACAAACGGCAGTTGTTTGTCTCCCAGAAGACCAGGCCAAGAAAGCCATCGCACTTGGAAAGCTGAAACTTGCGTGGGGCACAGTACGTGTTCGCGAGAGGATCAGCCTTCGACGGTGTTTCAAATGCTGGCACTTTGGGCACAACGCCCAGGCGTGCAGAGGCAAGACTGATCGAAGCAGTTGTTGTCACAGATGCGGAGGCGCCGGTCACAATGCCTCGGCTTGTCAACAACCTGCCAAGTGCTTACTCTGCAAAGAGAAAGATAGTAGGTCAGACTGCCGGCATGTTGCGGGTAGTTGGAAATGTCCGATCTACCAACAGGCGATGAGAGCAGCACAAGCCCGTAAATGAAAGTACTGCAACTCAACAACTCAATCATTGCGAAGCAGCCCAAGACCTACTGGTACAGCGGGTGCGGGAATTGGATTGCGACGTAGCCATAATCTGCGAGCAGTACAAAAACTTCGACACCCTGTCCTGGGTAAATGACACAACGGACAGAGCAGCGATATGGGCTTGCGGTAAACTTCCGTTCCAACAACTCCCAAATACCCCCGAACCATGTCTTGTGAGAGCCAAAGTGGGAGGGGTTCACTTCTATAGCTGCTATGCACCTCCTAGTGCACAGCTCGAGGAGTTCGAGTTATTCTTGGACACCTTGGCGGAGGATGTACGGAAGCGTGAATCGGTCGCCATCGCAGGTGATTTCAACGCCTGGGCAATTGACTGGGGATGCCGGGAAACGAGCGCGAGAGGACGAGCTCTCCTTGAGACCATGTCTTCGCTCAACCTGGTACTCCTCAACACAGGAGCCGTAAGCACATATCGCAAAGGCACTGCCAGCTCCATTATCGACGTGACATTCGTTAGCAGCAACCTAATTAAAGGGGGCTGTGAGTGGCGGGTCGATGAAGGAGTTTACTAATAGCGACCACCAAGCTATTATTTGGGAAATCAACACCACTCCCAAACGAAGATTGTGTGTCAGTCGTGCGAGGTGACAGCCAGTCGGTTGGAACAAAAATGCTTTCGATGCTGATTCATTCGCCTTGGTTATGGAGCAGGAACCATTGTCAATAGCAACAAGCGCAGAAGCCACTGCCAAAGAGGTAATGACAAGCGTTGTCAAGTCCTGCGATGCATCCATGCCAAGGAGACGGCAGAACAACAGCCGCCCACCAGTTTACTGGTGGAACGACACGATCTCACAACACCGACGAGAGTGTCTCAAAGCACGAAGGCTGCATCAACGAGCACGGAGACGCGACAGGGTCACAACAGAAGAACTAAGACTCGACTATGAGATCAAAAGACAACAACTACGAAGAGCCATTCTCTCAAGCAAGAGATCCTACTGGAAGGAGTTGTGTGACGAAGTTAACCAAGATCCATGGAGAAAACCGTATAAAATCGTGATGCATAAAATCAAGGCCCCCCCATGACATCAACGAACTGCCCCGAATCATTGCACCGCATTGTCACTCACTTGTTTCCTGCGAAGCCTGAGAACTACCCGCTTATCCTTCGTGGCAGGTGAGGGACGAAGATATACCATCAGTGACTATGAATGAGCTGATGGGCGCGTGCAACCGGCTCCAAAACGGTAAGGCTCCCGGTCCAGATGGCATACCTAACATCGCGCTAAAATGCGCCATAGCCAATAGGCCTGACATGTTTTCTACACATGTATGAGACCTGCCTAAAGCAGGGGGTTTTCCCGACTAAGTGGAAAAAGCAGAGGCTTGTGCTCCTACCTAAAGGGGGAAAGAAACCTCCAGACGAACCGTCATCATATCGTCCCCTCTGTATGTTGGACTCTGCGGGAAAACTCCTTGAAAGAATAATAGCAGATAGGCTGGAGCCCTACGTTGAGCCAAAACTTTCCACCAACCAATTCGGGTTCAGAAAGGGAGAGATCAACCATCGATGCCGTGACACTCGTTACCAACATCGCCAGAGAGGCTATCTCGGAGAAGAGATGGAGAAGAGGTGGAAAAAAGTACTGTCTAATAGCCACCCTGGATATCAAGAACGCCTTTAACTCGGCCCGCTGGGACCGCATTTTGGAGGCTCTTGCCAGGATGGAAGTTCCGCAGTACTTGCGCAGAATGGTTTCAGCGTATTTCAAGGACCGCATCTTATTGTACCAAACTGAAAATGGGCAAGTAGACTATAAGATCACAGGAGGTGTAACTCAGGGCTCTGTTCTTGGCCCCCTCTTATGGAACGTAATGTACAACGACCTGCTCCTGCTGGTCTGCCTGAGGGCGTCAGGCTAGTGGCATTCGCCGATGATGTGGCACTGATCATAGTGCGCAAGCACATAGAGGAGATACAAACAACCTTCTCATTCGCTATAGCCACAATTCAGCATTGGATGCTCTCAGCGGACTTGAGTTTAGCAGACAAAAGACCGAAACACTTCTTGTTAGCAGTCGAAAGGCAAGGGAAACCATCACCCTCAAAATAGGCGATACACCTACATACAGTCGCAGCCCTTCATCAGCTATTTGGGGGTGCTCCTGGACACACGGCTCAACTTCAAAGAGCACATAATCGCGGCCAGCAAGAAAGCAGCTGGGGTACAGGGGGCATTATCTAGAATAATGCCGAATGTCGGAGGCCCTAGACAGATAAGAAGACAGCTACTGGCAACAGTAACTACTTCTGTTTTGTTGTACGGGGCACCGGTATGGGAGAAATCGCTCGAGCTACCATCGTACCGCCGGAAAATGAAATCAGTCCAGCGGCTCTCAGCGATTCGAGTGGCATCATCCTACCGCACTGTGTCTTACGAGGCGGTGATTGTGATTGCCTCTACCCTGCCAATCGACATCCTGGCTGCAGAAAGGGGACGGCTTTATCGCAGAAAGTTAGAAAAGACCAACCGACAGGAAACAGCGATGAAAGAGCCATGAGTCTAGGGCAATGGCAGGAGAGGTGGGACAGCTCTACTAAAGGCCGGTGGACATATCGATTGATACCTAACATCAGTCGTTGGGTCAACCGCCAGCATGGGGAGGTTGGGTTTTACATCACTCAACTACTGACTGGACATGGATGCTTTCGAGCATACTGCACAGGTTCAGGAGGGCAAACTCCCCAAACTGCCCACACTGTACGGACGTGGTAGAGGACGCGGAACACGTGTTCTTCTCCTGCCCCCGGTTTCAGGATCAACGTGCTGAAGTGGAGAGGATTCTGGAGACTAATATCGTTCCAGAACAAATAGTAGAAGCCATGCTGAAAGGCCCCCAGCCTGGAACTTGGTATCAGATTACGCGGAGACTATCCTCAAAGAACTCCGCAATACGTTCGAAGAGTATGCTTTAGAAGCTTCCAATGTAAGAGCAGTAAACATCTGCAATGAACCACCCTTGCGAAGTAGTATTGACTAAGAGTGCCGCAAGGGACCATGGTTGTAGGAGAAAGAGGTTAGGGTTTTAGCGGGTATACGGTATACTGGTTTCAATGCAACGATTTACTCTTGCTTTGAAGTCATTGCATCGGGAGTCCCGCACGACGGCCAGCACGTGCTAGCTAAGTACGGAATGTATTTCCCCCCTCTTCGGATAAAAAAAAAAACACCACACACACACATCACACACCGGGGTGGTTGTTGATCCACTACGGGCGCCTCCCCAGGTGGCGGATAGGGGAACGCTCTTCAGCAATGGGGAGTACTGAGGATTTCCTCAGGGCGGACCAAAATCAGATAGGGGAAGGAACCCGAAAATAAACCATTTATGGATATGGGTGATAAGGTGAACTAATACCCCAGGTGGGTACCTCTGCAGAGGATAATCCCGCCACCGGTTCCGATCGAGTGAAAGCCTCGGTGGCCGGTGCACGCTCCACGGATTCTGGGGGGAGCGAATTATCACTGGTTCCGTCACATAGTGACAAGAAGAAGAACACTAGTAATGGTACAACATCGACCATTAAAACTAGAGCTGGCAGCAAGACACTATCCAGCCAAGTCCTCCAAAAGGCGAATAGTGGAGTTGACGTCCACAAAGGGCAACAAATGAGAGTGGCGCTCCAAACAAATTAGGAGCAAAGATCGATGAGCTCTTGAGGTTCATTGGGCTAGGCACAATGTACATCATGAGATCAAGAAACTGGCACACGCCATTAAGTCAGAATATGACAAATATCAGACGTCAACGACGCGGCCACCTCCTGTAGCGAAACCTGCTACAACACAGACATCGCCAGTAAAAGTTGTCAAATACTAAGACACAAGGTGAAAAGCAAACACCGGCGGCCCCAAGCAGGCGGCTTCAATAAAAGTAGCCTCTGTAGCAAGGACCTCGCCACCGAAGGCCTCGCCTTCAGTAGCCTCATCAAGTAAGGCACCACCACTTAAAACTCTTAAACCGGTGCTAGCTAGCAAGCTAAAGCCCGGTAAAGAAGGTTGCCAGAACATCGGGCAAACCACCCAGGCAACAACAAGTAGGGTGGTCAATTCAGAAGCGCAGAGAAACAATGGATTAAAATCCAAGTTTAAACCGCAGCAGACCAAAAACAACCTTCAAACCAGTTGACTGACTGGCAAGTGGTAAAGAGGAAAAAGGCCCCGAGGACCAATAAGCAAAAACCAGCGCCACATTGTACGCTGCTTATAAATAAAGGCGAGAAGAGCTCCCATGCAGATATCTTGCGAGGTATCAAAAATGATCCCACCTTGCAGGATATAGGCAAAAAAGTCAATAAGATCCGACGAACAGCTAAGGGAGATCTCCTGTGTTATTCGCGAAGGCAGACGCTCAGGAGATGGAGCGCTACTGTAACGCCATCAAGAATAAGCTCCCAAGCGGGGCCACTGTACATCTCGAATACCGCAAATCGAGATTGAAATTAAAGACCTGGATGAGATCAGTACCAAGGAAGACGTGGTAAAGCTGCTCAAAGATAATATCGACGGCCTGGCAGAGATCACTGAGGAGGCAGTGAAATCACTTCGACGGGCATATAGATCAACACAAACGGCAGTTGTTTGTCTCCAGAGGTCCAGGCCAAGAAATCCATCGCACTTGGAAAGCTGAAACTTGCGTGGGGCACAGTACGTGTTCGCGAGAGGATCAGCCTTCGACGGTGCTTCAAATGCTGGCACTTTGGGCACAACGCCCAGGCGTGCAGAGGCAAGACTGACCGAAGCAGTTGTTGTCACAGATGCGGAGGCGCTGGTCACAATGCCTCGCTTGTCAAAAACTGCCAAGTGCTTACTCTGCAAAGAGAAAGATAGTAGGTCAGACTGCCGGCACGTTGCGGGTAGTTGGAAATGTCCGATCTACCAACAGGCGATGAGAGCAGCACAAGCCCGTAAATGAAAGTACTGCAACTCAACCTCAACCATTGCGAAGCAGCCCAAGACCTACTGGTACAGCGGTGGTGCGGAATTGGATTGCGACGTAGCCATAATCTGCGAGCAGTACAAAAACTTCGACACCTGTCCTGGGTAAATGACACAACGGACAGAGCAGCGATATGGGCTTGCGGTAAACTTCCGTTCCAACAACTCCCAAATACCCCCGAACCATGGCTTGTGAGAGCCAAAGTGGAGGGGTTCACTTCTATAGCTGCTATGCACCTCCTAGTGCACAGCTCGAGGAGTTCGAGTTATTCTTGGACACCTTGGCGGAGGATGTACGGAAGCGTGAATCGGTCGCCATCGCAGGAGATTTCAACGCCTGGGCAATTGACTGGGGATGCCGGGGAAACGAGCGCGAGAGGACGAGCTCTCCTTGAGACCATGTTTCGCTCAACCTGGTACTCCTCAACACAGGAGCCGTAAGCACATATCGCAAAGGCACAGCCAGCTCCATTATCGATGTGACATTCGTTAGCAGCAACCTAATTAAAGGGGGCTGTGAGTGGCGGGTCGATGAGGAGTTTACTAATAGCGACCACCAAGCTATTATATGGGAAATCAACACCACTCCCAAACGAAGATTGTGTGTCAGTCGTGCGAGGTCACAGCCAGTCGGTTGGAACAAAAATGCTTTCGATGCTGATTCATCGCCTTGGTTATGGAGCAGGAACCATTGTCAATAGCAACAAGCGCAGAAGCCACTGCCAAAGAGGTAATGACAAGCGTTGTCAAGTCCTGCGATGCTTCCATGCCAAGGAGACGGCAGAACAACAGCCGCCCACCAGTTTACTGGTGGAACGACACGATCTCACAACACCGACGAGAGTGTCTCAAAGCACGAAGGCTGCATCAACGAGCACGGAGACGCGACAGGGTCACAACAGAAGAACTAAGGCTCGACTATGAGATCAAAAGACAACAACTACGAAGAGCCATTCTCTCAAGCAAGAGATCCTACTGGAAGGAGTTGTGTGACGAAGTTAATCAAGATCCATGGGGAAAACCGTATAAAATCGTGATGCATAAAATTAAGGCCCCTCCCATGACATCAACGAACTGCCCCGAATCATTGCACCGCATTGTCACTCACTGTTTCCTGCGAAGCCTGAGCTACCCGCTTATCCTTCGTGGCAGGTGAGGGACGAAGATATACCATCAGTGACTATGAATGAGCTGATGGGCGCGTGCAACCGGCTCCAAAACGGTAAGGCTCCCGGTCCAGATGGCATACCTAACATCGCGCTAAAATGCGCCATAGCCAATAGGCTGACATGTTTCTACACATGTATGAGACCTGCCTAAAGCAGGGGTTTTCCCGACTAAGTGGAAAAAGCAGAGGCTTGTGCTCCTCCCTAAAGGGGGAAAGAAACCTCCCGACGAAACCGTCATCATATCGTCCCCTCTGTATGTTGGACTCTGCGGGAAACTCCTTGAAAGGATAATAGCAGATAGGCTGGAGCCCTTACGTTGAGCCGAAACTTTCCACCAACCAATTCGGGTTCAGAAAGGGGAGATCAACCATCGATGCCGTGACACTCGTTACCAACATCGCCAGAGAGGCTATCTCGGGAAAGAGATGGAGAAGAGGTGGAAAAAAGTACTGTCTAATAGCCACCCTGGATATCAAGAACGCCTTTAACTCGGCCCGCTGGGACCGCATTTTGGAGGCTCTTGCCAGGATGGAAGTTCCGCAGTACTTGCGCAGAATGGTTTCAGCGTATTTCAAGGACCGCATCTTGTTGTACCAAACTGAAAATGGGCAAGTAGACTATAAGATCACAGGAGGTGTACCTCAGGGCTCTGTTCTTGGCCCCTCTTATGGAACGTAATGTACAACGACCTGCTCCTGCTCGGTCTGCTGAGGGCGTCAGGCTAGTGGCATTCGCCGATGATGTGGCATTGATCATAGTGCGCAAGCACATAGAGGAGATACAAACAACCTTCTCATTCGCTATAGCCACAATTCAGCATTGGATGCTCGCAGCGGACTTGAGTTTAGCAGAACAAAAGACCGAAACACTTCTTGTTAGCAGTCGAAAGGCAAGGAAACCATCACCCTCAAAATAGGCGACACCTACATACAGTCGCAGCCCTTCATCAGCTATTTGGGGGTGCTCCTGGACACACGGCTCAACTTCAAAGAGCACATAATCGCGGCCAGCAAGAAAGCAGCTGGGGTACAGGGGGCATTATCTAGAATAATGCCGAATGTCGGAGGCCTAGACAGATAAGAAGACAGCTACTGGCAACAGTAACTACTTCTGTTTGTTGTACGGGCACCGGTATGGGAGAAATCGCTCGAGCTACCATCGTACCGCCGGAAAATGAAATCAGTCCAGCGGCTCTCAGCGATTCGAGTGGCATCATCCTACCTACTGTGTCTTACGAGGCGGTGAGTGTGATTGCCTCTACCCTGCCAATCGACATCCTGGCTGCAGAAGGGGACGGCTTTATCGCAGAAAGTTAGAGAAAGACCAACCGACAGGAAACAGCGATGAAAGAGCCATGAGTCTAGGGCAATGGCAGGAGAGGTGGGACAGCTCTACTAAAGGCCGGGGACATATCGATGATGATACCTAACATCAGTCGTTGGGTCAACCGCCAGCATGGGGAGGTTGGGTTCTACATCACTCAACTCCTGACTGGACATGGATGCTTTCGAGCATACCTGCACAGGTTCAGGAGGGCAAAACTCCCCAAAACTGCCCACACTGTACGGACGTGATAGAGGACGCGGAACACGTGTTCTTCTCCTGCCCCGGTTTCAGGATCAACGTGATGAAGTGGAGAGGATTCTGGGGACTAATATCGTTCCAGAACAATTAGTAGAAGCATGTGAAGGGCCCCAAGCCTGGAACTTGGTATCAGATTACGCGGAGACTATCCTCAAAGAACTCCGCAATACGTTCGAGGAGTAGGCTTTAGAGCTTTCAATGTAAG